>MU703880.1:0-20459 GCA_026770625.1 Nicotiana glauca
CTTTCGATCAAAAACCTATCCAAACCTCGTCCGAATGACCTGAAATTTTGCGCGCACATCCCAAATGACATGACATAGCTACAGCAACTTCCTGAATTCAAATCCGACCCTTGGATCAAAAACTCACTATCGGACCGGAAACTTCAAAAATTCAAACTTCGGCATTTCAAGCCTAAAAGAGCTACGGACCTCCAAATAACATTCCGAACACGCTCCCAACCCCAAAATTACCTAACAGAGCTAACAGAACCATCAGATTTCCATTTTGATGTCATCTGCACACTATTCCAAATACGGAGCATTCTTCAACTCTTAAACTCTCATTTAGGTACTAAGTGTCCCAAAACACTCCGAATCCTAATACCGAACGTCCCGGAAAACCAAAATAGTAGAAATGAACTTAGGGAAAATAGTTAATGGGGGATCGGGGCGTAATCTTCAAAAACGACCGGCCGGGTCGTTACAGTTACAGATAGTGTTATTCGAGAAATTGCTACAAAAATTTCTGCAGCAAAGGTGTGGAAGAAGATGGAAGATCTATATTCTAAACAATTATTGATAAATCGCCTCTACCTAAAAAAGATACAATTTCCGTATGAACGAAGGTACACCTGTTAAAACTCACCTTGATGAGTTTTATTTAATTACATTAGATTTGAAGAACGTGGACATCAAAATTGAGAGTGAGGATCAAACCTTGATTGTGTTATGTTCGTTACTACCGTCTGATAATACTTTTGCTGATACACCGCTATTAGAAAAATACAATATCTCACTGGAGGATGTTAGTAATGCACTAAAATCTAAAAAGTTAAAAAAAGAGCTTTCTAGACATCATAATTGAGGGAGAGGGTGTTGTGAGTAGAGGAATAACACAACAAAAGAATTTTAATAGGAAAAATTCAACCGTCATATCGAAGTCTAGATCAAGGAAGTAGAAGTGTTATGATTGCGAGGAGCAAAATCACTACAAGAGAGATTTTTCTAAGCTGAAAGGGAAAAATGGAAGCAAAAAATAGATAATTTGGCAAATATAATTGACACTAGTAATAATTATGATGATAGTGACAATGTAGGGGACGTCTGCGCTATGAGTTCTAGTAATTGGGTAGAATTTCTAGGTTCTTGATTCAAGGTCTACTTTTCACATGTGTCTTTCAACTTACAAGCGGATGAGTGGGACTGTCTACATGGGATATGATAATTTATTACTAGTAAAGGAAACTAGTCACATCATATTGAGAATGTTTGATAGAATTATCATAACGATGAGTGTTGGCTTGTTCCTCAGATAAAAAAAAAATAATTTTCCTTTCAACTTTGGATGATCAAGGGTATAAGTTGCACTCCGAGAATGGAATACTTAAAGTTTGTAAAGACTCCATGGTACATGAAGGTAAACTACGTTCTAAATTATATCATCTTCAAGCCAGTGTATTTGAAGAGGAAGCTGGTGTAGCTTCTGAAAAAAGCAATTCGAATCAGACTCAGTTGTGGCACTTGCGACTTGGTCATATGGGTGAAGGGGGATTATGTTTGTTGAGTAAGCAGAATTTGTTGGATGGATACAAAAATTAAGTTTTGAATTTTAGTGAGCATTGTGTGCTTATTAAATAGACAAAGGTAAAATTCAGCAAGAAGGTAGAGTTCAAGAGCTGAGACATGTTAGATAATATACATTCAAACTTATGAGATCCAAACAAAGTTTCCTTCAAGAGTGATGCCAAGTATTTTATGAATTTGATTAATGATTAATCAAGAATAATGTGGGTGTATTTTTAAAAATAAAACATGAGGCATTTTTCACATTTTCTAAATAGAAGATGACGGTTGAGAAGCTGACGAAAAGAATCTGAGTTCAATAATTTCTGCAGCAAAGAGGGCACAGTGAAATATCGTACTTGTGTATGAACACCACAATAGAATAGTGTTGCAGAATGTATGAACACAATGCTTTGTGATCGGGCATGATGCATTCTTTCACACTCATGTGTTAGCAAAGGTTTTTGGGCTGAAGCAATTAATACAACTTGTTATTTTGTCAACAGATATTCATTCATAGGTATTGAGTTCAAAACTCCTTTTGAGGTATGGTCCGGTCCATTTGCTGAGTATTTAAATTTGAGGATATTTGGTTGTCCTGGTTATGCACATATGAAGGATGAAAAAATTGAGTAGATGACAAAAAAATACATATTTATAGGGTATGCAACTGAGTGAAAGATTATAGGTTGTGGTGCACAGATCAAACGACTCCAACATTAATTATCAGTGGGGTTTTGATATTCAATGCATCTGTCTCACTGGACAGTCAGAGGGAGAAAGCAATAGCAAAAACAGATCGTGGTGTCAATGACTCCATAGAGATAAAAATTAAATCTCCACTAGCTCAGCCTAGTAATTCTAAAGTAGAGAGTGGAGGAGGTAAAAAATATTGATTAACATGATAATATTAATGCACATGTGCAGTATAAACCATATACAAGCAGAGTGAAGAGAGTGATCAATCGACCGCAAAGTTAGCAAATGTAGTTTATGGGAATCTTCTCGGATATATGAATCTTGTGGGAGTTGCTTTAGCAGTTGTCACACCTCCTTTTTCACTACACCCGCAAGGGCGTAAAGGAGTTTTTTCACTTAAAGGACAATCGAAACGGGATTTATTATTAAGATTTCAGAGTCACCACTTGGGAGATTAACAGTTTCCCAAGTCACCAGTTGAATCCCGAACAGAAAAAAAATATTGACTCTATTAACAGTCCGCGAACCAGAAATCCGAATAGGGAATTTTGTTAACCCGGGAGAAGGTGTTAGGCATTTCCGGGTTCCGTGGTTCTAGCACGATCGCTCAACTGTCGTATTTGATTTTATCTGATTTCAAAACATGTTCTAACTTATATGCCTTTATTAGTAAACCACTTTTATTTTTATTTTAATAAAAATTGCAACGTCGTAAAAATGCATCTCGAACCACGTCACACCAGTGCACCCGTGGTTGTCAACACATTTCGACTCCGTTGAGATTTGGATTTGAGTCACATAAATGCGCACACGAGTTTAGGAAAATAAATTATTAAAAGTGCGCCTAAAGCAACTACGTGTTTGCGTTTTGCGAGGGCCATGGAATTTGGTAAATGGCACGCCTCGGAATTTAAGGATTAAAACAAAAACATCAAATGAGGACCATATTTGAGATTTTATTTGGCATGGCACGCCTCAAATTATTCCAAAAGGCTTTACTCAACTAAAATAAACTAAGGATATTCATGAATTTATTCAACCTTTAAACTCAAACCCCAACCCATATTCATCAATATAAGACATGCGCATAAGGTGATATATGACATTCAAAAAATAAACGAAAAAAATGCTAAAAAGAAAGAAAAGAGATAAAAATAACAAAGCAAACAATGGCGTACGAGTTTTCTCCAAGCATGATAATGCTAACAAAACAGACTTATCTTAAACATATTTAATATTTAAGTGCACAACTCAATTAGAAAGGAAACGAATATAAGAAAAACAGTAATAAATTACTCATGTAGAGTTCAACATCCATTATTCTTTCAATAAACTTGATGATTATGAAAATTAATATATATATATTTGATTTCATAAAAAAGGACTTCTAGAATGCAAAGCTACCAAATGAGGAAAGATTCTCAAATTCACACACGCAGAATTAGATTTAGACAAACTCATTAATAATATTTCAAAGTTAATTCAATCCAACAGTCGCACAATAATCCAACATATAATTCAAAATCAGAAAAATCAAGTGAAGAAGCAGAAATGTTCTCGTTGGAGTCAAAAGAAGAAGACGTTGATTTCATGATATCTAAACTAGGATATTAAAACAGAAATGGAAAACTCAGATGTAATATAATTTATATGACTATAGCACTACAAAAACAAAACCAAAACAAAGGACACTGATCACACACTTTGCTGCAGCAATGTAACTATAGAATCCAAGCAATTGTTTATGAAGGATAACACACAATTTTATAAACGTAAATGAGAAGAAAAATAAGTAAATAAAATTCTGAGAATCAAATTTTTCCCGGAAATAATGTTTATATAGCAACGATGTTATCAAAGATGAACTAGAAACTGAATCCGATGATAGCACCTCGATTGCATTTCAAATCTGGACTGGAATTGGCGACCTTGAACGGGAACCTCGAAACCTTGTCAAAGTAAAACTCGAACGTCGATCTCACATATTCGAATGAAGAAACGAAGCAAGGGCGGTAAACGATATTGACGAATTGGATTCACGGCTAAACTCGTTGGTGGTTGCTGATGGTGTGTTCGTCTAGGCTTATTCCAGGAGAAGAAGCTAGCTTAGGGTCGATGGATGAAGCTCTTTCTTCAGGGCTACTGGTTTTCGTTTTTTTAGAGGAGAAGATGATGAAAGTTTGATAGGGGGTCGTTGGTTAGCTGCTGTGGAGATGGAGCTTGATCCGTTTTTGTGTGTAGTTTTTTTTTCGTGTGAATTTTTGTCTCTTTTTCTGTCTTTTTCCCCTTTTTGCACTGTGTAGATAATGATTTTATAGAGTGTGAGGGTGTTATGTGGGGGAGTAGTTTTGGGGGAAGGTTTTATGTGGGAAAAATTTTTGGGGGGAAGTGTTTTTGTGGGAAAATAATTTTGGGGGGAGGTCTCTTATAGGGAGAAGTGTTTTGGAGGAAAATATTTTTAGGGAAGGTTCTTCCAATTTTTTATTCCCAATTTCTTTTTATCTTCTCTTTTCTATTAAAAATCATAGAATTAAAAACCTAAATTATCTAAAATTATACTAATTATGAAAATTATAAAAACTACTTAATCCTAAATTAGAAGAGAAAAATCAACAAAAGAAAATGGTGTAAAAATAAAGTATTTTTTGTGAATTTTATTTTTTATGAAAACCAAATGAGTTTCGATAAAACCTAAATGCTACGCAGGATATTTTTTGGTATTTACTATTTTTATTTTAAAATATTAAAATGCATGAAATACAACTAAATAAAGGAAAATTCCTAAAAAATCAATAAAAATTATTTTGATCTATTTTTAGGAGTTATCTTCATGTAGGGCAAAAATCACGTGCTCACAGCTGCCCCTCTTTGCTCGTAAACACGAAGAGTTTTCCTGAAAAGACAAAGTGAGTGAATACGAGCGATCTTTGCCCGTTTGAATACTCCGTGGGAAGCATTTTTTGAAAGATTTGACCAAACCTTGCTTCAGAGGTTGCCTACATATCCTTGGCTATAAAGGAATTAGGTCAGTGTAGTTCAGAAGTGAGTGAGATGGTAGAGTATGCCGAGGTGAAGAGCCTATCGAGGTGATGTTCCGTCGAGGTTCCAGTCTGCGGTCCTGTTATTACATCAAAATTAAAATAAATGAAAAGACACTAGCTAAGCCGGTCAACTACGAGTTACAAGATTCCTATCTATAAGTCTTCTAAAGCTTGATCTTGAGCCTTGAATGGTTCTTCATGCAGACTTTGGATCTGAACCTTGACGCTAGCTAGTTGCAGGTGCTAATTCATTCTTCCTCAGCTTTTCGGACCAAACCTGGACAGCATCCCACACTTGTGACTCCAATCATGTCTTAAGCAATTCACATCTTTCTCTACTTTTGCATTTGGATTCCTTTTGCCTTCTTTTTGTTTCTCCTCTTCTTTTATTATTTTGGATTGTGACCAATATCAGCTGGTCGTCTCGGACTTTTGACTCGCATTATTTCCGCAAGCCTCCTTTGTTGCTGACTTGAATTGTGATCTGAGATGTTTTACCCTGTCTCCAAGTGATTCTTGACTGCTAAGACTTGAAATATGTCCCTTTATTTTTCAGGCGGGCTCCTGACTGCTAACACTTGAAAAGTATTCCCTTGTTCTCCAGGTGGGCTCCTGACTGCAACGCTTGAAAAGTATTCAATTGTTCTCCGGGTGGGCTCCTGACTGCAACAAAATATACAAACAAAGAAAATTTTCTACCCTAGTTTGGTGACTGGGCACATCATGTTATCAAATATTAAAATTAAAAGCTAAAATTTGAATTGTACTTCCCTTGTTCTCCAGGTGGGCGCCTGATTGCTGAAGCTTGAAAAGACTTTGTTCTCCAGGTGGGCTCCTGATTACTGAACTTGAAAAGTATTCCCTTGTTCTCCAGGTGGGCTCCTGACTGCAACAAAATAAACAAAAAAAGAAAATTTTCTGCCCTAGTTTGGTGACTGGACACGTCATGTTATCAAATATTAAAATTAAAAGCTAAAATTCGAATTGTACTTCCGTTGTTCTCCAAGTGGGCATCTGATTGCTGAAGCTTGAAAAGTATTCCCTTGTTCTCCAGGTGGGATCCTGATTTCTGAACTTGAAAAGTATTCCCTTGTTCTCCAGGTGGGCTCCTGACTGCAACAAAATAAACAAACAAAGAAAATNCCAGGTGGACGCCTGACTGCTGAAGCTTGAAAAGTATTTTGTTATTCTCTAGGTGGGCTCCTGATTGCTGAACTTGAAAAGTATTCCCTTGTTCTCCAGGTGGGCTCCTGACTGCAACAAAATAAACAAACAAAGAAAATTTTCTATTCCAGTTTGGTGACTGGGCACATCATGTTATCAAATATAAAAAATTGAAAGCTAAGATTTGAATTGCACTTCCCTTGTTCTACAGGTGGGCGCCTGACTGCTGAAGCTTGAAAAGTATTCCCTTGTTCTCCAGGTGGGCTCCTGATTGCTAAACTTGAAAAGTATTCCCTTCTTCTCTAGGTGGGCTCCTGACCGCAACAAAATAAACAAACAAAGAAAATTTTCTGCCCCAGTTTGGTAACTGGGCACATCATGTTATCAAATTTAAAAAATTGAAAGCTAAAATTTGAATTGTACTTCCCTTGTTCTCCAGTGGGCGCCTGACTTCTGAAGCTTGAAAAGTATTCCCTTGTTATCCAGGTGGGCGCCTGATTGCTGAAGCTTGAAAAGTATTCCCATGTTCTCCAGGTGGGCGCCTGATTGCTGAACTTAAAATGTATTCCCTTGTTCTCCAGGTGGGCTCCTGACTGCAATAAAACAAACAAAGAAAGAAAATTTTCTGCCCCAGTTTGGTGGCTGGGCAAACTTGCGAGTTGTTAATTAAGTTATTGATGCGACGGTGAGAGTAAAACTAAAGACTTGATTGACTTGTACGCCTTTTGTGAGTAAAACTATTTGACTAAGATTTTTATCCTAGGAGAAAATTCATCAGACTAGGTTTTCTATCTTAGGATAACGATTCATCAGACTAAGATGCAGACCCTAGGAGAAAATTCATTAGACTAGGTTTTGTTATCTTGTTATCTTAGGAGAAAGTTTTATCAGACTAAGATTTTGATCCTAGGAGAAAGTTCATCAGACTAGGGTTTCTATCTTAGGAGAAAAATTCATCAGACTAGGACTGTCTAAATGGAGGAAAATCCATCAAACTAGGACTTTTATCCAAGGAGGAAAATGTGAAAAGCAATGGCAGCATTTTATGCACATTAGCAAGACATGCAAGGGCAAGGGTTTGAGAAACTTCCCTTTTGTCAGCTTTCCTCTTCTTCCTTTTCTTCCTTTCATTTCCTTCCTATTATTGCACCGACTTTCTTGCACTACTTTTGTTCCTGTTTCAAACAAAGAAAACCTGTGAATTTAAAATGGGGTGGTTGGTTTGTGGTCTTGAACTTTGAGGGCGGGTGCCCCTTCGCTTCCCAAGAAGATTTATGACAACTTGAATACCTTGCTTGTTTCTGAACTAGACCCCTTTCTCTGTCATCTTCATCACATAAAATGCTTCCTCCGTCCTGACCCGATACCCTCCATCTGTTGTATTGCATGGATTGGCATCTCCCCCATTTTTATTGCTCCTTTACTCGTCATGATAATTGATTCCCTTCGAAGATCTTGCTTGTTTATTGGACTAACCACTTCCTAGAAAATACCTCTTTTCGTCCAAACCCAATACCCTCTGTCTGTTGCACCACTCGTACCGACATTTGCCAAACCTTTATGTTTCACATGGTCCCTAAAGCATGTTGATTGTTACCATCTTCAGTGTGCATGTTGCTCCTTCTTGATCTAAACCACCGGCCCTGGCCATGGGGTCTATTACCTTTGACTTATGTTTTGCTTGTCACTGGTCTACCATCCTTTTGTCAATCCTACCACAGCCAATATCTTTGATCCATTCACCAAACCCCTTCCATCTTGTTGCATTGTTCTTGCATTGATACGTACAAAACCCTGTTCTTGTATTTCACACGAATCCCAAAGTATGTTGATTGGGGCCAACTCATTGGGCCTATTATTTTCTCCTGACTTGACACCTTTATGTGTTCACCAGATCCCGTTTTATTCAATTGGAAAGCTGGCGGTAGATTTTCGAGTCATTTCTCACTTGTTATAACTAAACAGACTCAGGAAGAGGGAGTAAAACAAGGTGGAAGGAATATAGTAGAGGATAATGGAAAGAGACGATTACTAACAAGAAACCTACAGAGTAGAAACCCATCGGATATGGATACCGACTCTAACGACCTTGACATGCACCTGCAGCCTGCTCTGTTTTAGCAAATTTGATGTTCGGATCTTGTTGTACCTTTTCGCGGTGAAACTGGGCTTCAATGCTCCGCTTATTCGATCTGATTCACAATCCTTATTCGACTTGTAGTGCCCGAAAGTTTTTCACCATCAAGCCTCTCTCATTTTGGTTTTCTCTCGTCTCACCGTCACCTTATGGTGCCCGTGAAGGTTTTCACCAATAAGACTCTCTCATTTTGATTTCTCTCATTTTTCAGTGTCTTGGGGTATCCGCGAAGGATTTCATCAACAAGACTCTCTCATTTTCATCAATTTTCTTCTTGCCCCAGAGTGTTTGCTTCTTGTACCGGAGTGTTTACTTCTTGTACCGAAGTGTTTGCTGCTTGTACCGGAGTGTGGCCTCTGACACGATTCACCTCTACTTGATTGACTCGGCATTTCTTGAAGACTGATCAGAAGGTCTTTCTTTGGACCGTAACGCAGGCTTTTGGATGGGGTTAGAAAGAAGGGTATCAAGGCTCAAAAACAATTCAACGTGGGTTCAGCATTACAACTTTCAGAATCAGACTTCTCACAACAACCACAACTTCTGCCCCAGTTTTTTTTCCGGGGGACTTTTGGGACTTTTATTTCGGTGTGACTGAACCTCAGAGAAAGCCTGCCTACGTACCCTTTCAGGATCAAGTCAAACGTAGTTTAGGCGACTACATTTGTTGTTGCGATCGTTCCTTTCTTCCACTTTCTTTTCCTTTCTTTTCATTCTTTTCTTTCTTTTTTCTTTTCTTGTTTTTCTCTTTTCTTTCTTTTCTCGTTTTCCTCTTTTCTTTTCTTTTTTTTTCTCTTTATCTCTTCTTTTCATTTCTTTTTCTTTCCCTTTCTTTTTCACTATTTTTCTCTTGTTTCTTCACCTACTTTCCCGGATCGGGCTTACGAGTTTTATTATTGATTCCGAAAGAGGGGTATGCAAGAAAATAACTGAGGCTCAAATGGGTAACAAGGATAGTATTTGGATAGCAGAATAAAATGCCTTCGTCATTCCAATCTCAAAAATATGTCAAGTACAAACTACACAGTTAAACAAGTTGAGTAAAACACACATAATACCTTTTGATTGATTCACATATTTGCCTTCTGTATTTGTCAATTACCTAGCACCATTAGACAACGATCTCGGTACCATAAACGCCCCCATGTAAACTTGGGCAAACTTGCCTTTGGCTTCAAACCGATGTGGCATGATGCTTTTCAACAGTATTTCTTTATGTTCTATCAGCCCCCAGTTTCACTTGATTTGGGCTTGAAGTGATCTCAGAATGCCTTTACTTATTTCCCTCGAATTTCCTTACATTGTCAACATTGTTTCATTGCTTCATTATTAAACTGACATTTAAAAATCAGGCTGAGAATTATGCGTGCATGTTATGTCACCAGAGCCAGCATGAAAAGAATTGTACAAGGAGAAGGGAATTAAATAAAATGAATTGGAAATGGCGGGAAACAGAGAATTGCATTAGACTGACGGTGAAAGGGTTTAAACAACAAAACAAGCAAACTAGACTAGTTACAATCTTTGAACAAACCTAGACAGCACTACACAAGCTACTACGACCAGACGAACTAGGCAAAGTGAAAGGATAGAAGGGTTTGAGTCCAAGACAATATCCAGATTACAAACCTGAAGTAACCCGGACAAACAGAAATGACAACAAAATAAACCACCAAAACTCCAGGAGATGGAGCGTCTTCCCAATTACCCAGCACAGCGTCTTAGCCACTGAATTTCACGCCAAGACTGCTAGAATTTTCACAAGTCCCCCTCAAGTTGTTCTGAGCAAACTGCTTCTGGGTTTCTTCTACCAGCTTATTCTCATGATCAATTATACCTACCATATGCGTCTCATTATGCACAGGAGATGGACTTTGGCCAATGTTTGCTACATCTGGACTTTGCACGATGATGTCGCCTGCATTAATAAGCTTCTGAATTGCATTCTTCAGATTCCAACATTTCTCTATGTCGTGCCCCAGGGCACCTGAGCAGTATGCGCACTTTTGAGAAGGATCGAACTTCTTTGGAGGAGGGTTTGGCGCTTTTATCTGAATGTGCTTCAACATGTCCAGTGTCCTTAACCTCTGGAACAGACTGTCATATGATTCTCCCAACGGAGTGAATGTTTTCTTCTTCCGTAAGCTCTCATCCTTAAATGCTGGATTGGGCCGAAAATCTGATCCGGGGTGTTTTTGGTAAGCTCGCGAGGGTAGCTGGGTATTTCGAGGAGCTGGGTACTATGATGGGCAACTTTGGAAGTTCTGTGCACAAGGATAACTACGGGGACGATGTCGAGGCTGGAAGTATTGATCAAGAAGACCTATCGGATCGTCTTTTCTGTTCCTCTTTATTCCAACCAAGCTTACCGGCACGTTCTGAATGGCTTCTGAACAACTCACGATTTTGCCTGATTTGATTCCTTCTTCTACTAGCTCCCCCATTTTTAACACATCACTGAAAGGCTTTCTCAGGGCCGATTTGAAATGACTGTAGTACGTGGGTCCCTGGGCCTATAGAAAAAGCTTGACCATTTTTTCTTTATTAATCGGAGGACTGACTCGAGCAGCTTGCTCCCTCCATCTGAGCCCAAACTCATTAAATCTTTCCTCCGGCCTCTTTTCCATTTTAGATAACGAGGAGCGGTCTAATGTAACACTCGATTTACCCTGAAAATATCGAACAAAATCCTGAGCCATGTCACCCAATGTAAGCCACTTATCAACATCTTGACGGGTATGCCAGTCCAAGGCTTCCCCAGTTAAGCTTTCACTGAAATATGCCATCATTACATCATCTTTCTCCCCAACAATCCTCATTTCGTCGCAATAGACTCTCAGGTGGGCCACCGGATCTCCACGCCCATCGTACAAGTTAAATTTTGGTACTTTGAACCCTACGAGCATGCTGCCCTGGCCTTCCACTCTTTGCTTGTCCCTGAAGGACTGTTCTATTCTTTTCAACTTTCTGGGTACCCCATCTCGCTCTTCTCTTCCCGTAACCCTTTCTTTTCTAGCACGAAGCTGCTCATCCCGGAAGCTCTTCTTGTATGAATTGAGGACCTTGAGGGCACCCTCTAGGGGATGATATTGGGTATTATGAGCTTTGAGTGGGTATTCATTGTTTGGGGTAATGGATATGACATGGGAGTAAGTTCGGTGAGATGTAACTGGAGGATGAGTGATGGAGTTATTAGGGTAGTTGGGAAAATTGTGATAAGCGGGTGTATCTGGGAGATATGGAGGATCATTTGGCGCTGTGTTGGGAGTTTGGGTAAGGGCAGCATCCGAAAAAATTGGTGGTGGTAGGGGTGGTGCCTTCCCAGTCATCCAGGCTTGATACATGTCTGCCATGTGTTGTCTTAACATTCGCATCTCCTCAACCAACCCATTATCCCGTTCAATCAACTGCTGTCGGGCACCGGTATTAACCAACTCAGTTCTATTTTTGTTTGACATTGCCTTTTGTCCTTGTGTTGCAAAGAAGAATTACCACTTTAAAACCACAAACCAACCACCTTTCTAGAATAAAATGAAACCATCACGTTAGCGTTAGGGCATTTAACATATTGGTAACAACTTTTGATCGGTCGCATGCGTCATCCCGGCTTTTTCCTTATTTCCAATTATAAACTTTCGCTTTCTTTGTTTTTCTTTTTTCTGTTTCTTCTTTTCACCCTTGCCTTTGTCTTCTCCCGTTCCTATTCTCTCCCTTTCTTGATTTTTCTTTTCTTTCTTTCTTGTTTTTCCGCTATTTTCTTTTCTTTTTGCCTTTTTGTTGTTTTTCCTCTCTCCTTTTTCCTTTTTTTCTTTTTCTTTTGGTTATAGTCGAATCCTATAGAGATTGCCTACGTATCATGACCCCGCATGAATCAGACCAAGCGTAGTTCTTGCGCATAAGTGCAAAATTAAATGTAAAAAATAAAGAAATAATTTTGGAAATTTTCAAATTTTCATTAATAACAACTGTGATTACAAAAAGTACTAAACTATTTGTTTTTTTTTTTTCAAAAAGGAAAGTACAAAACAGACTCAAAAACAAAATACAGACTCGACTAATCCAGGAGTACATCAAAGCTTCAAATCCTGGGGTCCACGGGGCATCACTCGGCATCGCCCTGGGCCTGCGCCAGACTGAGAAGATTTCAATATCAACTGTAAGCTATTTAAAGAAAACTGGCCATGTGATGACTTATTTTGAAAGAAAAAATGGCTATTTTCAAAAATATTTATTCTAAGAGAACAAAGACTCAGCTTTGCAAATACGGTCCTTCAGCACCTCCGAAACGGAGATTTTAGGGTTGTGACCGCAATCCATTTTAAAATGACTCAAGTTGGCTATTCTTGCTAAAAACAGCCTTCCGGCGCCCTCTTGGGGACATTCGGCTTATTGTTCAACAAGAATGGCGTCACCCGACTTATTGGGTAAAAATTAAAGCTTTGGTATTTTTGGCTATTTTTGTAAAAGGGGTGGTTGGACCCGATAAGGGTTGCCTACGTATCTCACATCCGCTAAGAATCAAACCAGCGTAGTTCGGGCAAATAAACTAACTACTTTCGAAAGCAAAACTCTTTTCTTTGTTTTTTTTTGTTTTTTTTATTTTTTGTATTTTCATTTTCAACAAACTACTCGAGAATAAAACTCTTTTTGTTTTTCCTTTTCATTGACAAATAAAACACACTATTTTAAAAATAAAATTCTTTTGTATTTTCTTTTTCAATAAAACAAACCATTTTTAAAAACAAAATATTTTTCTTTTCTACTTTTTTATTTTTCTCAAAAATTCGGCAGAGTTTCGACGCTAATTGGACATGGGTATTTTTTTTAGAACAGATAATCAACTCCCTGCATTGCTATTTTTTCTTTTCACTTTTCCCAAATATTCAAGCCGGTCAGCAGGCGAGTCCGAGATAAATAAATGTACATGCAACATAAGATGCATCAGGGTGGTTTTTTTTATATCCGGTTACCTGTCCTAGACGGACTCAACCCCTGTGTTGAGTCCCCTAAGTCATATGCACGTGATGCAAATAAGCGCTCCTACTAGGGATCTGGCATGAAGTCAAGTTATTCTAGGTTCAAACCTGGGTATGTGTTCTAGACTGTTACCCGAGCGGACAACTCGAGTCGAGGAGGGGGCTACGTACCGGGAACTAAAAGGCCATTCGGCTTAGTAACTTGTCCGGCCTCTTTCTTATTTCAAGGTATGACACTAACATAATAGGGAGTCTCAACCAGTAAGCACATCTCCGGAGGTGAGAAGAGAAGGGTTTCGGCATAGTTTATATACAGTTCAGATAATATCAAAGCGGTAAAGCATTTAGCACATTTAGCAGGAAAACACGTAGGAAAATCAGATAAAACCAAATATAACAATTATTCTAAGCTCGAATTCTTAAACCCTGAACCGAAGTTCTGGGTTTGTGTCCCCAGCAGAGTCGCCAGAGCTGTCACACCTCCTTTTTCACTACACCCGGAAGGGCGTAAAGGAGTTTTTTCACTTAAAGGACAATCGGAACGGGATTTATAATTAAGATTTCAGAGTCGGCCACTTGGAAGATTAATGGTATCCCAAGTCACCAGTTGAATCCCGAACCGAGGAAAAATATTGACTCTGTTTATAGTCCGCGAACGAGAAATCCAAGTAGGGAATTCTGTTAACCCGGGAGAAGCTGTTAGGCATTCCCGGGTTCCGTGGTTCTAGCACGGTCGCTCAACTGTCGTATTTGATTTTATCTGATTTCAAAATATGTTTTAACTTATGTGCATTTATTAGTAAACCGCTTTTATTTTTATTTTAATAAGAATTGCAACGTCGTGAAAATGCGTCTCGAACCGCGTCACATCAGTGCACCCGTGGTTGTCAACACATTTCGACTCTGTTGAGATTTCGATTTGGGTCACATAAATGCGCACCCGAGTTTAGAAAAATAAATTATTAAAAGCGCTTTTGCAAGGGCCATGGAATTTGGTAAATGGCACGCCTCGGAATCTAAGGATTAAAACAAAAACATCAAATGAGGGCCATGCATTTGAGATTTTATTTGGCATGGCACGCCTCAAATTATTCCAAAAGGCTTTACTCAACTAAAATAAACTACGGATATTCGTGAATTTATTCAACCTTTAAACTCAAACCCCAACCCATATTCATCTATATAAGACATGCGCATAAGGTGATATATGGCATTCATTAATGAAACAAAAAAAAACGCCAAAAAGAAAGAAAAGAGATAAAAATAACAAAGCAAACAGTGGCGTACGAGTTTTCTCCAAGCATGACAATGCTAACAGAACAGACTTATCTTAAGCATATTTAATATTTAAGTGCACAACTCAATCAGAAAGGAAACGAATATAAGAAAAACAGTAACAAATTACTCATGTAGAGTTCAACAGCCATTATTCTTTCAATAAACTTGATGATTATGAAAATTAATATATATATATATATATTTGATTTCATAAAAAAGGACTTCTAGCATACAAAGCTACCCAAATGAGGAAAGATTCTCAAATTCACACACGCAGAATCAGATTTAGGCAAGCTCATTAATAATATTTCAAAGTTAATTCAATCCAACAGTCGCACAAAAATCCAACATATAATTCAAAATCAGAAAAATCAAGTGAAGAAGCAGAAATGTTCTCGTTGGAGTCAAAAGAAGAAGACGTTGATTTCATGATATCTAAACTAGGATATTAAAACAGAAATGGAAAACTCTGACGTAATATAATTTATATAGCTATAGCACTACAAAAACAAAACCAAAACAAAGGACACTGATCACACACTTTGCTACAGCAATGTAACTATAGAATCCAAGCAATTGTTTATGAAGGATAACACACGATTTCAAAAACGTAAATGAGAATAAAAATAAGTAAATAAAATTCTGAGAATCAAATGTTTACCGGAAATAATGTTTATATAGAAACGACGTTAGTCAAAGATGTACTAGAAACCAAATCCGACGATAGCACCTCGATTGCATTTCAATTCTAGACCGGAATTGGCGACCTTGAACGGGAAACTCGAAACCTCGTCAAAGTAAAACTCGAATGTCGATCTCACAGATTCGAATGAAGAAACGAAGCAAGGGCGGTAAACGAGACTGATGAATGGGATTCACGGCTGGACTCGTTGGTGGTTGCTGATGGCATGTTCGTCTAGACTTATTCCAGGAGAAGAAGCTAGCTTAGGGTCGATGGATGAAGCTCTTTCTTCAGGGCTACTGGTTTTCATTTTTTTTAGTGGAGAAGATGATGAAATTTTGATAGGGGATCGTTGGTTATCTGTTGTGGAGATGGAGCTTGATCCGTTTTTGTGTGTAGTTTTTTTTTCGTGTGAATTTTCGTCTCTTTTTATGTCTTTTTCCCCTTTTTGCATTGTGTAGATAATGGTTTTATAGAGTGTGTAGGGTAGGGTGTTATGTGGGGGAGTAGTTTTGGGGGAATGTTTTATGTGGGGAAAAATTTTGGGGGGAAGTGTTTTTGTGGGAAAATAATTTTGGGGGGAGGTCTCATATGGAGAGAAGTGTTTTGGGGGGAAATATTTTTTGGGAAGGTTCTTCCAATTTTTTATTCCCAATTTCCTTTTATCTTCTCTTTTTTATTAAAAATCCTAGAATTAAAAACCTAAATTATCTAAAATTATAAAAACTAATTAATCCTAAATTAGAAGAGAAAAATCAACAAAAGGAAAAGGTGTAAAAATAAAGTATTTTTTGTGAATTTTAATTTTTATGAAAACCAAATGAGTTCCGATAAAACCTAAATGCTATGCAAGATATTTTTTGGTATTTATTATTTTAATTTTAAAATATTAAAATGCATGAAATGCAACTAAATAAAGGAAAATTCCTAAAAAATCAATAAAAATTATTTTGATCTATTTTTAGGAGTTATCTTCATGTAGGGCAAAAATCACGTGTTCACAGCAGTTGCAAAGACCGTTGATGCATTTGAGTGTAATGACTGTCCAAAAGCTATTTTGAGTACATAACCAAATTGACGAATTTGTGATGTAATTAAAGAGATTGGGTCTCTTAACAAGTTGAGGCGTCTGCTAGACTTGATTGGTCTGTGCAATACTCAGTAGAGCCCTGGCATTATTCCTGCTGATTAACAGAATTCAAGTTAATGAGAAGATTTATTATACGTGGCTTGAATTATTTTCTTGTGTTTTCAGAAAATCCATAATCCCTATAAGTTTGGGAAAACTCATTGTTCTAGTAGATTTGGGAAAGGAAAACTTATTCTCCTCGTCGGATTGGCGAACCTTTCTCTTACAAGTTTGAGGCTATTTGGAATCTATATATAGGGGTTGTAATTGAGAATTCTACAAATTCTATTGTGTTTGTTTTTCTGTTGTTGCCCATATGATTAGGTTTAACTGAACCTCGTTAAATCCTTGTATTATTGTTTACTTATCTACTATTTGTTTTGTGTGTGATTGTGTTCTAGTTAACACACGATCTTTCGCAATAATTTTTATAAAAGGTTTACAAATGTATAATTAGTGGATCATAGATGCATTCAGATCCACTGCAAATACTTTCTTCTGGTTTTCTTTTATTCGACAACAACAAGCAAGTTCATGTATATGTCCCTGAGCAAAACCTGGTTGGCTCGGCGAAAATTTCATTCTAAATTTTATTTTAATTCAAAAATATTATTGTATGTTTATGATAAAGAAATTTCCAAATGTCTTTCTATTTTCTTTCTTAAACTGTACATTCAATGTCGTCACATAAAACTGAAACTGACTAAATATAATATCGGTAGTGACATAAACGATAAGAAAAGAAAATGACGAATGGGGAACAAGTGTAGTACCACTAACTTTGGAGAAAGAGAGACCAAGAAAAGGTTGAGTGACGGCAGCGAAAAACGAATAATCTTTTTCAGCCTTCTAGAACGAAGCCCTTCATAGCGGATGCAGGGAAATCCATATGTATCCTGCCTACAAGCAGTGGCGGATGTAGTGTTAAAGTGATGGATATACTAATTTTCGGTCTGAAATATAATTTATATATATAAATTTATTGAATTTGTAAAAAAATAATAGATATGAACGCATAACTTTAAAAATATAATGAGTTTAATGGTAAAAACCTAAAATATTGAACCCATAAAATTTAAATCATATATTCGCCTAATCCAAGCTCTTAGATACTGAGATAAATCAATACTTAGACCATTTGGATTCGATCTTTAAAGCTTTTAGTACTGAACAATTTCTTATACTTTTAGAATTACTGGTTTAAATATAATTTTTGTTGAAATTTTAATGAATTTTTATGATATATTAATAATTCATGTCAAAAATATAGGGTTCAATAAATACGCAACTTATTAGGTGCATCGGCCACTCCTTATATTAGGTGCATCGGCCATTCCTTATATATATATATATTCTATTGAATTTTGCATATTTGATTTACTAGATCAATAATAAGTAGTTTAGTCGGAGGAGTATTTATTTATTTTAAATCTAATTGGATAAGTTAATTGAGATAGTTTAGGTTTTTGAATCTGAGTATTTATTCTGCTGCCAATTGTGTTTTTAAGTTGACTATTAATGATAAACAATTTTTCAATCAATACTTTTAGAGCTTCTCCATCTTTTTTTTTTTTTAAAACCATCAGTTTCTATTTCTAACTTCCATACCGTCGTTATTTTTCCAACCAATAGTGTGCTATATGGTGATTCAAGCAATGAGGTAAACAATCCTATTATTAATTATGCCTGATATGAATAAAGATGTATGATTTTTTCAAAAAGGTTCTTGATGGTGTCATCATAATGAATCTCTTGAGTGGAAAATGAGACAACAGACAATTTGCATTTTTTTAATCCAATAAGATATGCATGAAATCGATATAATCCTTAAACAAAGCTTAATTCAGAATAAGAAAGACCAACAACACAGTTCGGTAATATAAGCAAAGTTTACAAACCTTGTTTGAATCCACGTCCTTTGATAGATACAACCATATTATATACGTAAAAAAATGTGACCCCATCAGCGTGAAACTGTGTTCTTACTTGCTTTTTCTAATCTTTTCTTGTGCTCATGATGTAAGCTGTCATAAAGAATATACGTATACAACTTCAACTACTACATTTCTGTTCTTTTACTTATTCTTCTCTTTATCTTTCCTTTTTTCCTTTTATGGTTTGGAATTAAAATCTGAATCAGAAAGTATATTCACGTTCATTTTTTTATATTCCTTAATCTGAATCTCTTTGTTGATGATGGAAGATGCTGTAAGTTTCAGTAGCAGAGGATTGCCAGAGTCTTCACCGAGTCGTATTACTCGAAAGAGAAGAGAAAAAGTTGAAATATTTCAAGAGGTGCTTCGAAGATTAAGAGAGTCGAATGATGAAGAAGTGAATCAGCCTGATTTTGAGGACGAGTTGTGGGCTCATTTTACTAAACTTCCACTTCGGTAAATTATTCTATTTTTCAGGTTATTATCATATTAGACGAGATTCACCCATTGTCATTCCTCTTAATCTGATGGTATCATTACTATCTTTGTCATTAATGTAGGTATGCGTTGGATGTGAATATTGAGAGACCACAAGATGTTGTGATGCACAGGAACTTGTTGCAAATGGCACATTGTCACAATACCAGGCCAGCAGTTGAAGTCCGCCTAGTGCAGGTAAGGGTGGCAAACGGGCAGGTTGGGTCGGATATGAGACGAGTCAAAAACGTGTAGTGAAAAAATGGATAAATTATCCGAACTCACTCATATTTAATACGGATATAAAACGGGTTAACCGGCGGGTAATATGAGTAACCATATCATCAATGACTTCTTGAATATGATCACTTTTGGGAGAATTCTTTAAAAATGTAAAAGTTAAATCCAATAGCTATCCATTTTCTAAATGGATAATATAGTTCTTATTCATATTTGATCCGTTTTTAAAAAGTTCATTATCCAACCCATTTTTTAGCGAGAAAAATATAAGCGGTTAACTGTTTTCTTTTAACCATTTTGCCAACACTAAGTGGAGGTAATAATATTGTCCAACTTTTCACTTCATTCTTTCTATGATGAGCAATTTGTGCATATATATGTGTGATGAGTTATTAGTATTGGATTGTATGATCATCTCATCTAGAAACTTACTTAATTATGTCTTTAACATGCCCCTTACATGTGGGCCTGACTCTTTTTTCTTAGCCCAATCACGTAAAATTTCTCTCTTTTTGATGATGGGTGGCGGTAAAACTGAAACTTAGGATTTCTGCTTGCTCTAATTAGTGTTATGTTGAAGTGTTATCTGAACTCAATCATGGACATAGGGATATTTGATGGAATGGTCACTTGAATTAATGAATATTATCAAACATTTGTAGCAAATTGCTTTTAGAGTTGAATACCTGTTAGTAGCAAATAGCTTTCTGTGATTTGTTCTCCAGTAATGAAGCTGTCCTAACTTGATAACATCCTGGACAAATGGTGTCATCCTCTCATGAGTAACATGTGAGATAGTCGGTTCTCGGATAGGGGTGTGTCAAAATTATGAATTTTCATCTGTGATGTCTTTAATATGCCTATTTCCTTTACAATATCTTTGTACTATCTTTTAAATATTCATTTTCTGGTTAGTAAGTGTTGTCTCACAAATGCACACGCAAGTATACGTGGTCGTACAAGTAATAAAGTGATAAGTTGAGTGTCGAACCCACAGAAACTTATATCAACTACTCAATAATACACCAATATTGTTATTCCGTCAAGCCCAATTCGAATTCAAGATGTTTAATTATGCTAATTATAATCTTAAATAACAACTAAATTATCAAGTATCAAGTTGATTGTTGTGTGCAATTAATAGAGACAAATATTCCAGG
>MU703880.1:21496-69651 GCA_026770625.1 Nicotiana glauca
TAAATGTTCTCATAGACTTCTCCCGAAGTACTAATCACATATTCTTAATAGATCAACGTCTATATTCCTATGAAATTAATCTATTAAAAATGCAGTAAAATCACGACATTTAATTAAGCAAGGTGATTAGGTATATTCATATCCTAACCACAAATTCGCTCCCCTTGAGGGTTAAGATCCTACTCTCTTTAATTCTTCTCTAATCTAAACATGGCTTTTCCAAGCATAGCATAGATAGTAAATAGAACTTAACTGCTGGCCAAACAATTAAGCAATTAAACATAGAATTAAAGAAACAACCATATACGAATGAATTATAATCAAGATCAAGTTAATTTCAAACCACAATATTTATGGCTACGTCACAACCCCAGAATAATGGATGTTTTAGCCATTCATATTCATACAAAACTCAACAATAATAATCTTAAACATAATATGAACAAATAACTAAAAGAAAGGTTGAAGAAAACTCTTTTAATTGTTGCTTCAAGGTAGTATATTTCCTCCTCCTCCTTAGCTCCAAGAGTCTTCAATGGATTTCCTCTCAAGATCCCCCTCCAAATATGATCTAACTCAATAATGGAGCTTTAATTAATATTAGTTGAGTGGATACCTTTCATATTGATAATTTTACCCCTTAATAATTAATTTCCCGGACTGAATTAGCACGGCCGCGCTAGCGCCCGTGCTAGTGCCCGCGCTAATGGAGTTTCCTTCTGCCTCAACCCGCGCTAATGCCCGCGCTAATGGAAATTCGGTAAAATGCAAAAAAATAAAAGTTGTAGCCCTTTTAAATATCTTTCCATCAATATATTATGGAGCCAAAACGGAATTCTGCACAAAAAGTTATGGGCATTTTACTCAACTTAATTCCAACTTGATTTATTTAGCTTTTACTCAGACTTCAAAGCCTCAAATTACTCAAATTCATCCCGAATTAATTCTTAAGTTGGAAACTCTTCCTGCAAGGCATAAATCATGAATTTAGTATAATTCATAATCATTTAAGCTCAAACATTTGTAAAATGCAGTAATTAAAGTGTTGTTACAACGACTAAAACACGAGTTTTTAGCCTATGATCAGCAAGCTTGAAGCAAATTGAATATGAACTTATTCATCTGATATTCTCAGATTCATCGAATATCCGATGGAAATCCAGGGGATTCAGTTCATTCCACTTTCTCAAAAAGGGGAGGTGCACAAGGTACTGAACACCACAGCAGGTAGAGGCATGACGAGATAAATATAAATATATCTGAACTCTCTTTCCTATGCTTAGAGTAGTGATGAAAGCTGCTTCAATAGGCTGTTTCTATATTCATTTTTTTCTTTCTTTTGTTATATCAAATTACAGCATGTATCCTCCATCTGCTTTTGGTTTGTCACCAAGTACAGAGCTTGCATTAGAAGAAGCCAATAAGTTATATGTTCAAGATGGAAATAGTGCTGTGAGTGGAAATTCACTGTTATTTCGGTAATATTCTGATAGATTTCTCCATATTCAGCATTCCTTTTCTCCATTGTCATTTCGTCCATAAGGAGTTTTTCATTGCAAGTCTATGATGCTGTCATTTTCAGGGAATTTATTAATATTTACTTCTTTTACGTTGTTTTGCAGGTCTTCGTATGAAATAACAATTTCAACTCTTGACAAGCCCAAGCTCCTCACTCGGGTAAGCATTTTCAGTAGCCAGACCAGAAATCTGATAGTATTTTCTGTTTCTGAGGCTAACCTCTAAACACCAAGTAGTTCACAATCAAATCTTAATTTAAGACACTTTAGGATTGAGTGGCATTTGCCTGTTCTTCCCTAAAGTTATGTAATGACCGCATCTCAACTTTTTTCAAACCGTATCCACGTTCTCTGCAATGGATGGAATAGCTAAAGGAGTGTAACATTTATCATAAGTTATGAGTTTTTATCTGAGCACATCATTCGATAGGCTTGGTACACTATGTCATTACCTCCCGATCCGTTCTATTCTTTCTTAGTCATTTACCACCATGTTGCCAAACTAGCATGTCGCACTCCATTAAGTTGTTTTCATGATATATGATTAAGGTTAATGCACCTTTAACTTCAGTTGACTTCCTTATTTTCGGAGATTGGACTGAACATTCAAGAAGCTCATGCTTTCTCCACAAAAGATGGTTACTCCTTGGATGTCTTTGTGGTTGATGGTTGGGGAAATGAGGTACTCGCCTAAGACTCAAGTTCAGATACACTTTGTTTTAATGATAGTTTTATGCTTGAAATTCACATCTTTCACGACAGTGAACCACGTCCTTTAAAACTTCAATCTCCATCATCTTTATACAATTGTTGACGTTTAGTCTCTTTCCTAATTGTTAGGAAACCGACCAACTAAGAAGTTTCCTGTTGAAAGAAATTTCAAATATGGAGGTAAAACTCATAGATTCGGCTTAGTAATGTTGTTTTCATCTCTAATCTGTCTCTATCTTATGTTTTGAAGTGTAATGCAGAAACAGTCTGGGTTAAATCAAGACCTTTTGCGGTCTGCGCTAAATCAGGTCCTTTTGTCCCCTAAAAAGGAGTTGGTTAAAGCTGAAATCAACTTCACCGCGAACCATCTGGATATACCAAGCAATGGGAGTGAAGCCTGGGAAATTGACGCTGCACTGCTGAAATATGAATACAAAATTGCCACTGGCTCAACTGGTGATTTGTCAGTAAAATGACATTTTGAAACAATAATCCATTATTTACTGAATATGGCCTGATATTTTATCTTACTGGCAGGTATAAGGGTTCATTCCAAAGTCAGGAAGTGGCTATTAAGGTTCTCAAAGCTGAGTGCCTAAATAAAGTAGTGCAAAAAGATTTTGCCCAAGAAGTTTATATATTAAGGTGACTATATATGCTTGCATTCACAACAATATTCTGTCCTGTTTGATATATAACGGCGATTTTACTTTCAACTTCTTGCTTTGACTGCTACCCTCTCTATGTGTGTGTTTAAGATAACTACTGGAGTAAAACTCATTCTGGAAAGTAGAACACCTCAATACTCTAAATAAGGATATTGTACATTTCATGTGAAGACTATACACCTGAACTCTTTCTGGTACTTACAGGAAAGTCCGCCATAAGAATGTCGTGCGATTTATTGGTGCGTGTACAAAACCTCCACTCCTATGTATCATGACAGGTAATCCTAAGGATTAATGTGTCACATTAGAAGCTTTTTAGTTCAAGCGTACACTGATTGTCTAGTTTAGTTTTACCTTTTTACCGGAAAACCCTCATTTCATTTATCTTAAATAACCTCTTCTATGCAGAATTCATGTCAGGTGGAAGTCTGTATGATTTTCTGCATAAAACGAAAGGTTTTTTCAAGCTTCCATCGGTACTCAAGGTTGCAATTGATGTTTCAAAGGGGATGAGCTACCTGCACCAAAATAACATAATCCACAGAGACCTCAAGACTGCCAATCTTTTGATGGATGAAAACCAAGTAAAGAATGAAGTTGATTTACTTATCTGTTTAACTTTATATGTAAAAAAACTCTATACAAAGTGCTTACAGCCTGTTCTTGACAGCTCGTGAAGGTTGCTGATTTTGGTGTTGCTCGAGTGCAAGTTCAGTCTGGTGTCATGACCGCAGAAACAGGAACATATCGTTGGATGGCTCCAGAGGTTCACCCTCCCTCTCTTTCCATCTTCGTCAATATCAATCTTTTTCTTGCTTGTTCATGTGTTGTGAGCTTAGTTGATTGATTTCCTTAGTAAAACACAGTTCCAGTACGATCAAGAAAAAGTCTGAAAAAAACAGGCAGTTGAAATTGCATCCATGATCTGCTATAGTCCTCATGAAATCAACCCAAATTACTTTTAAAATGAGTGCAGAGAAATGATGCTTATATTGTTTATCATAACATCATTCTAAATTAGTTAACTCCTGCTGATTTTTATTTCTTTTATTTGATATTTCAAAGGTTATTGGACATAGACCATATGATCGAAAAGCTGATGTTTTCAGCTTTGGAATTGTTCTGTGGGAACTGCTAACAGGAAAGGTAATGCTTTCTCCCATTGATTCTTTCATTTATAAGAACATAGGGAAGATAAAGGGTGGGAGTAATAGTATTCTGTGTCCGAAAATACAAAATCTGGAAAAACAGAACTTAGAACAGAAAATGCGAAAATAATTTCGAGCCCACAAATTTCTTGTGTGTCCTTAAGGAATTTAATCCCCTTACTGTTGCCCAAGGTATAAGGATTAATTCCTTCCTGGATAGAACGGAATAACTATTCTATGATAGCGGCATTTTAAATCACAGAACTTCAGCAAACTCAATAAACGGAGCAAATCACACTTGACACTTATGTTTGTTTTGAAAACAATGCAACAAAGTAGAAAAGAGGGGAGATGATTTCAGATTTTTCATGTCTCAAAAATGAGGCCAAGCCTCTAAATTTATTGACAAAGGAAGGGTGATATAGATAGCTGCAATCCAAAAGGTGCCTCTTCCATTTCCCATTCACACCCTTTAAAGAAAAAACGCAACACGGAGGACATTAAAATATAAAGAATCTTTCCTGTGAATCATTAAGTATTTGTTGAATAAAGCTTTTTCATAATGTTTCATGCATGTGTCCTTCAATTTCCTATTCACATTTTCCTTAAAAAATTTATGTTGCCTAATATTATTGTTTTTTACATAGACAAGCTTATTATGGGCAATGATCTTGTTACACATTTTATGAACTCTGGAGTTCACCCTATAACCTTGTAGACTAATAGCTTATGTCATTTTTTTTGTCATGAGCATTTTCTTGGCTTTAAAATTTTTCAGTGTCAATAATCGTTTTTGTTGATATTGATATATCAGCTTCCTTACGAGTACTTGACCCCATTACAAGCTGCAGTGGCTGTGGTCCAGAAGGTATTTCTCAATCAATAAACATATCTTGTCCTCTTGAATTTTGAAAGATTCAACTTGAGAAAGTTGAGGTTTTGTTCGTCATTAGCTGAATTTTCTGACATCAACTTTAGGGTTTGAGGCCGACAGTTCCCACGCATACTCATCCGATGTTGGTGGAACTACTCGAGAGGTGCTGGCAGCAAGATCCGTGCTTAAGGCCTGAATTTTCTGAGATTCTTGAAATCTTGCAATACATGACCAAAAAGGTATTAAGATTAATGTCATTTCTACATTTTCTTTATGTTTCTAAGAACTTGAACTAGCGTTTGTGCTGCTCGTAAACAGATAATCGAAGAAGAGAAGAGTAGCAAAAGAAGAAGCCTCTGATAGCCATATCAGCTCATGTACGCAGAGCAGCATGTCACATGACACACATTTTGCTTAGAATTTTAAGTATATATACACTGGTAATACTAATGCAAAGAATTTCTTTACACTATTTGTGTAGTTTAACCTGTGAACCCGTGATAATTGCTTAGTTACCAGTTTTATCAGGTTATAAGTTATTCCCTCCTGTCCAAAATAAGTGATTTTTTGGTATTTTTTTTATGGTCCAAAATAAGTGATTTTTACAGATTTCAAGAATGAATTAATTATTTTTTTCCTACATTGTCCTTGGAGTAAATAGTGTTGAAACATGTGTTAGGAGTGTTTATGTGAGATAGTAAAGGTTAATATGATCAATTTCATTGTTAATTATGCTGAAAGGAGGATTTCTTAATTTGCGTGAAAACATCCAAAAAATCACTTATTTTAGACCGGAGGAAGTAATGTTTTGTCATTAAATTCACACCTTATAAGTGAACTAATTATATTGTGTAAATATTCTTACACTGGCAATACATAAATCTTTTTGCTTACCATAATTGTTATGTTTTCTACTCAAGTGTTCATTACACGTTCTCCTTAGGTCTTACCATGATTTCGAGTGGAGGCTTCTGAAATGCGCACATGGAGGAAAACAAGAGCTGATACTTCCCCTTCCGGTGCTTTTTCCGCACTGCTGAACAGACAAGAAAACATATAGCTCCCCCTATCCACTTTAATTAATTTTTTCGCCGTTTTCAGGAATTCAGTCTTTAGCATTAATTAATAATAAAAAATAACTATATTAACCTTAATTTATTCATTGAAAACATAATAAACACTCCTAAGCTCTTTACTCCAAGGCAATTAATTTGGAAAAGAGAAATTAATTCCTTCTTAATATCTGAAAAAATCAAATATTGTGGACCATAAGAAAAAGAGTGCTGCTATTCGGCCAAACTCAGCGTGGCCCAACTATGACCACACCCGTGAAATACCAGTAAAGCCCTTATTTAAGAGTTTGGCTTAATGACCATATTTTTCCTCCAAAATTAGTAATAAATTTTGATCCTCCCAAAAGATTGATCCCATAAATCATCATTCTCTCAATATGGGAAGATAAAAAACCTTCGTATATACGGATGGAAGTAATCGTATATAAGCTCATTATTTTTTTTAAATGCAATTTATAAGTAATTGTATTTAAAAAAAAATACGTAATTGCATTTCATGTTTAGGAGATTCCTAGATTCTAGATTTGATCAAAAGAGATCTTTCGCTAAACACATAATTCACCACCCTTCTCTTAACCTAAACACGAATTCTAACCGAGAAACTAGTTTGAAGCCATTAAACCCGAATAACAGCCTAGAAACTAGGTCGGAGCAACTATGGAATACATTACACACATCATTGGGGTTGAATTCGGACGACAGTTTGATGAATGAAGATGAGCCGATCGACATTGATTCAGATGACAACTTCAATGATGAAGAAAATCATGTTGACGATGGTGCTGCTGCTGCTGATGATGATGATGACGACGACGGCCATTATTTAGAGGAAGAGGAAGAAGTTGGAGAGGACAGGGAAATTCCTAATGATTTCAATGAAGAAGATCTCGTAATTGGTCCAATTGCTGGGATGTGGTTTAATAGTAAGGATGTGATGTTTGATTTTTACAAAGAACATGCAAGATTATCGGAGTTTTGCATTGTCAAAAGAACATCAAACAAAAAAAGGTGGTGATATTGTTTGGTATGTGCAATATGGTTGTGTTAGGTCTAGGAAACCCAGGAATAAGCATGTTATCAAGAGGTGGAACTGTTGTGCTAGAATAAATGGAATTTTGGAGGAGAATGGTTCATCACGTGTTTCAAAGGTGGTTAAAAAATATAATCATCAATTGGAACCAGCACTATCGCGAATGATGGCTGGACACAGATCGTTTAGTAAGTCTCTTAAGAGAACTCCTGCAGCCAAAGATATTGCTGGCTTACCCTCAAAAAATATAAGAGTCGCGGAAATACTTGCTGGTGGCCCGAAAATCTTGGATGTACACCAAAGGACTGTCGAAATTATATTTTGAAGAGTAGAAAGCTTCAGTTACAAGAAGGGAATGCACATCATTACTCAAGTTCTTCAGTGACATGCAGCAAAAAGATAGGGAATTTTACTACTCCGTAGATGTGGATAGTTTTGGTTGACTTTGTAATGTCATATGGGTTCATTCACACTCTAAGGTTGCATATGAGGAGTTCCATGATGTAATATGCCTTGATATAATATATATTGTGAATCAATACAATATGCCATTTGTTTCATTTGTTGGTGTCAATCAGCATAGGCAGTCCATACTTTTGGGATGTGCTCTTATGTGGAGTGAGGATATAACAAGTTACAAAATGGTGCTATCTATATGGCTTGGGGCTCTAAATAATGTTCATCCATTAGCTATCATGACTGACTAATGTGATAGTATTAAGGTTGCCATCAATGCGTTTATGCCAAATATGGTACATAGATATTGTATATGGAACATATTCGCAAAGTTGCCTATGAAGTTAAGCAGAGTTGTTGATGCTAAGACTGCAAAGGCAAAATTTAAGGCTTTAGTCCTTGATAGCATTAACGTTGCTGAGTTTGAGAGACGATGGACTGAATATATTGAAAAATATAACTTAGATGGAAATGATTGGTTTTATAAGCTTTATTTGGAGAAGGAGAAATGGGTTCTTGTATACCTAAGTGACCACTTTTGGGCTGGGATGTTGTCCACACAAAGAAGTGAAGGAATACATGCTTTCTTTGACGGATTCATCACCTGCCAAAGCACTTTGAAGCTATTTGTTCGGCAATATGAGTTAGCCATAAGAGCTAAGTTCGAGAAAGAATTGGAAGCTGAATATAGGTCAAGGTGCTTTGAACTAAAATATTTATCAGAATTTGCATGGGAGGAAAAATTTCAAACATGTTATACTCGTGAAGTTTTTTAATTTTTTCAAGTACGATTAAGGAAAATGTACCATTTTGAAATCAGCACCCCTGAAGACCATCAAGCAATAGCTGGAATGGAGAAGTACATTATCGTTGATTATTCGTTTAGGAGCTTTAGCACTAAAGATCCTTTTATATTCACAGTTGAATATACACCTAATGGCGAATTTCTAAGTTGCAGCGGCAAGTGGTTTGAAACAAGAGGTATTCTATGCTGCCATCTACTTAAGTTGTTGTCTCATAAGAGGATTAAAAATATTAATGAGAGATATATACTGAAAAGGTGGAGAAAAGATGTTGTTCGCGCGCACTTGAAATGTTTCTTTCTAGGAGGTTACCTACGTATGAGTTCTGAATACATGATGTACAGGGAACTCTTAAAGCATTTTGAACGGGTTTGTGATATTGCCTTGGATACTGAAGTGATGAGGCGATATGTTATCATTTGAATAGATTGGAGCATGAACTTTTGAATTGGGATGATGATCAAATGATAGTTCTAGATTGGGAATTGGAAGATACACATGATGGTGTGGGTAGGGGTGAGGGTGAGGGTGAGGGTGAGGGTGGGGGTGAAGGTGAGGGTGAGGGTGAGGATGGGGGTCACTACAAGAAAAACGGCCTTTAGGGAAGGAAAATATAGTCCCTAAAAATCCAAATCTGGTCCTAATAAACCAATTGCGATGGAAAAAAGCTGGTCGCCACCGGTCGCAATAGCTTCCGCCGCTAAAGGCCAATAACGACGGGTCCAAAAACCTGGTCGTTAAATATTTTTAGCGACGGATAAAAAATCTAGTCGTTATATACCTTTAGAGACTACATATCTCGTCCCAATAGACAATTAATATGTTATTAAAATTATATATTTTCTCGTTGTAAAACAGTTTTAGCGACCACCTTTCTCCTCCCTATTAGATGATAAATATATTATGAATAATATATACTTTTCGATCGTTAATCCATTTTAGTGACCACTCTTTAACTGTTCGTAACTTATCTTTTAGAGACGAGCAACACTGGTCCCTATTTAAAATAATTGTAGTAGCTTTAATGACCGTATCTCTAATCTCGATCTTATTGACAACACGTATTCCTAAAGCTCGATGTCTCAAAAATGTTATTTTTATCAATAAATATCAAATTACTATTGAGAAATCAAGATATAAAAAGGTAACAAATTTATTAATTATAATGTTAACATCCCATGATGTTAGTTTCGGTATTTGCTCGACACCTTACCAAAAAAACTTAGCTAACATCCTGAGCTAGACTATATGATATCAAGTTTTACATAGAAAAATAATAATGAGCTTGTGTATCTTCCAAACTTGCATCTTGACTTGTAATTTCAATCATCAAAATCTGTAAGTAAAAAATTATGGAAGGACGATAAATAACTATTAGTAAAACAATATATATTAATTTACAATAGTAATGGTTAAAACTCTTACCCTAAAAGTAGTCTAAATTCATCAGGTGTTATCCAGCAATATCAACAAGGCTACAGGAATATAAAAAATTAATTAGTAATGGTGCTACTGATTATGCTACTGAAGGTGCAAATATTAAAAGTGCTACTACATTTCATGACAAGGGAGAAATCTTAAAGGTGCTATTAAAGGTGCTAATACATATCAACAAATTAGCACTCACCCTGCTTGAGAGTTAGTAGGACAAAAGGCATAGATTATATATGTTTACTAGAACACATACATACAAAATATCTTCTGTATGCTTTATTATAACAAAGTGAATAGATAGTATCTTCATATCAGTCATGCGTGTAAGCAAATGGGTGTAATCTGAGGCTATTTTTGCCACAATGTCAAACCATTGAAAGGTTCAAGGTGAACTTGGGAGTACGCGTGATATAAAAATAGAAGGAAATTAAGTGCCAGATTAGGTGACTTTTTCTAAATTCTAAACCACCAAAAAAGATAAGACAAATTATCTAAACAACTCTCAAAGTCCTAATTCCAAATTTATCTATGATCTAGAATTTGGAGAAGTCCATGCAAATGCAGTATATAGACTAGTATCCTTCCACCCTAGCTGTAATGTTCCATCACCTTGCACTAAGCTATAACCATGAACTGGTGGAAGTTAATGGGAATTCTGGTGGACTAAAGTGGCTAAGGTTTGGTCAGTTGTATCACCTAGCAAGGGCTACTACAGATCATAAAAAGCAAAAATTTGCAGTAGCAAACATTAAGTATACTAATTCTTTTGATGCCTTGGAAATTGAACATGAAGATGGCGAGAATGATGCTGGTAAGAAGTTGGAACTGGTGTGTGGTGATACAATTTCAAAATCTGGAAAAACAGCTCTCCAAGTAATGTAAAACAACAGTAAAATTAAAAAAATACAGTTGCTCGACTACATATCACAAAGGACTTGTGTACTTATGATGATCAAAAGGAAGGGGAATTACAAACGCCTGTTACAACTGCTCCAACACTGGATATTTCAGTAGTACTTAGTGTTGTTGTCATTAAAAATTCTCTTTTACTGTTTGAGGAAAAACAGTTCTAGGCTTTACTTCAAGTGGCACAGTATTTATGCGGAAGGCATATCGACTTCTATCTAGCAAGGGTTCCAGCAATTAGTACTATTTTACTAGGATCAGGTTCACCAAGCTTGTTATTTTTCTTACAAGTCTCAAAGAAAATTGTTGCCAAATCTGGCGGGTTGCATATTTCCCGTCCTTTACATCAAAGGCAAACATGTCAGAAAATACCTCGTTTTGTGCTGAATATGTGCTGAATATTTAATAGAAAGATTGTCATTTGAGAGCTTTCAGTTCAAGAAGTAATTGTCTGATCAACATATATTGAACTACACATTGCAAATACCTTTTGTCTAATCAACATATATTGAACTACACATTGCAATCAGACACACATGCTCAATATGAAAAAAGGGACTCTAAACATCATGAGCAAGGAATTGAGTGGGAATATACTCGACAATGCAACAACACACAAGGCAAGGAGCATAAGGAATACACTGCGTAGATTCTTAGAATAGCAATCACATGTACATTTAATCCATTACCTGCCCAACTAACAGTAAGCTTTTGACATTCCAGAAATAACAGCACAGTAGAGGTTCATATTAACTCACTTCCAATCTACTGTGCTCTTTACATGTCCCTGCGTTGCATAACATTATTGACATCCGTTAAATCACCATTTGCTGTGAGTTTGTGAAAGCAACTGCTGGAGGAACTATATTGCAATATTAATTCAGAATGGGAGATTTGCAGAAGGCATACATGGATCCAAACTTTATGGGCTAGTTTTTATAAAGCTTTTCATGATATATCTAGTGATGCAAGGTGTACTATCATTGTTGAGTACATTTTTCAACCTTGATAATAGGACTTATGTAATTTTCATTAGTTATTCTTTATACGGAAAAGGTCCAAATATGCCCGTGAACTATGCGAAATAGGACAAATATGCCCGTCGTTTATAGTTCGGCCCAAATATACCCATTCCGTCCAATAGTTGGGCATATATGCCCTTATTTGACGGAAACCTGATTTTTTAATTTTTTTTAATTTATTGATACCAAATTAACAAACCCAACTTAAAAATAACCAACCCGACCCGACTCATGTCCTAATTCGACGGGCATATTTGTCCTATTTCGCATAGTTCACGGGCATATTTGTGCTATTTCGCATAGTTCACGGGCATATTTGTGCTATTTCACATAGTTCACGGGCGTATTTGTGCTATTTCGCATAGCTCACGGGCATATTTATCTTATTTTGCATAGTTCACGGGCATATTTGTGTTATTTCGCATAGTTCACTGGTGTCATTATTAGATTGTTTGTGCAGTACATGACTGATTGTTTGTGACTGTTAGCTTACAGATGTTAACTTCTAGTATTATGCATAATACATGACTGATTGTTTGTGACTCCTTAACCACACACACACACAAAGAAAAAAGAATCACAAACCACACGAACCATTTCTGATACCAATAGCAGCGTGCAAATGAAAATTTAACCAACGCCATTGATGACTTTGGAATTCACATTTTTTTGTTGACTTTCTTAGTAGCTTTGATTAAGTGGTTCTCAATGTTTTTTAAATTATCAACAAGTACGGTATAGTAGGGAATGCAAATTGGCCACAATTTACTATATTCATGAAGAGGAATTTGAGTGCTTTAGATGAGGTTTCAATAAGTTGCTGCTATTTCTGTCATTAGACTATGAGCCCGTTTGGATTGACTTATTTTAAGTGCTTTTAAGTCAAAATAGCTTTTAAACCATTTTGTAGTGTTTGAATTTTGAATTTTGAATTGTTACAGCTTGGTATTCATTGTGGATTTTGAATTGTTACAGCTTGGTATTCATTGTGGATGCATTTGCTTGACTGGTTTGGAATCACTTTGTCGTAGCAGTAGGTTCATTACGCAAAAAATGGTACTAGTGACAATATATTTAGAAGCCATTCTAATTAGTGAACTTATAGGTTTATTTTTATTTGCTCTTAATATCACATGTAGAGTGAAGTGTGATATTCCAAAAAGACTTGTCATACTTTTTAATAATATAAATCTGTTTCAGTATTTCTTGGAAAGCTTCTGCTTATTGTCTCTCATATATACAGAAATAGTTTTAGTGATGGTGCTTACAGATTGTTGTTGGTTTATTTTACATGTCCCCGAGATGAGTAAAATAAAAGGTGGCGATGAGTGAATGAGGAAAAGAAAACTGGTAGCTAAACTAGTCAGTATGATCTACAATCTATCATAGCACTAGTCAGTATGATCTACAATCAGTCATGTACTGCACAAACAATCTAATAATGACACCAGTGAACTATGCGAAATAGCACAAATACGCCCGTGAACTATGTGAAATAGCACAAATATGCCCGTGAACTATGCGAAATAGGATAAATATGCCCGTCGAATTAGGACATGGGTCGGGTCGGGTTGGTTATTTTTAAGTTGGGTTTGGTTAATTTGGTATCAATAAATTAAAAAAAATAAAAAATCAGGTTTCCGTCAAATAAGGGCATATATGCCCAACTATTGAACGGAATGGGCATATTTGGGCCGAACTATAAACGACAGGCATATTTGTCCTATTTCGCATAGTTCACGGGCATATTTGGACCTTTTCCCTTCTTTATATCTTGTAAAACTACATGACATTTTTCAACCTTAATAATAGGACTATGTATTTCTTTATTTCTTGTTCTTGCAATAGCTACTTCGGTAATATTAGCTTTGTTATTTTACAATTTATTAAGCACATATAATATTACAATATAGATACATAACCGTGCAAAGTGCAGGTGGACGTAGTCTTACCATAATAGAAAAGTCACCCTCAACATTCAACAACAGATGTAAAAGTAAAAGAATTGCCCTTCTAAATAGGAAGCATGACGGGTCACAGATCAAAGGAAAATGAGACAGACCTCCATAAGCACCTCGTAAATATTTCCTTTAGAAAATAGAGATTTTATAATAATACCTTTTGATAAATTATCTCTCGAATAGGCTTGCTACCAATATGATGAAGCATCTTCAACTTAGCTCAGTTTGCTGCATTCCTATTGCTTTTCGCCTTTGTGAAACAATAAACTTAAATATAATTATCGTAATAAACTTAAATAGTATACTTAGGTTTGATTCTTGATATAGCGGAAAAAATTTATCTGGTGCTAGGGGAAAATTAGAATACAGATGCTTTCGCGAAATAGACTATTAAATTGTTCGGCATACCTGAAAACTTTCAGAAGAAAAATTTTCCTTTACTAACCACTCCCATTATTTCTTGTCTATTCCCTTTGGAATATTCTTAAGAGCTTGATGGATTGGCTTGTCCTTCACATATTTTACATGCAAGTGTCCTCTCTATTTGTTCCATAACTCTTTCATCCATCCCAAGATATGGTCACGATGATCATTCATGTCAACACTTTCAAACTTATCCTACAATAATCAAAATATTGGTTGAGTTAATGCATCAGAATTCACAAGAGTTCTCCTTAACCACGTAAATCAGTAAAAGGGCAAGAATACAATCAAAAATGTATATCAGAACCATCAATCTCAATCTGCCCAGAATATTAGAGCGGATTTGCTAAACCAAATATGCGAACAAGGAGGTTTTTATGGTCCTCTCAAGTAAAATTACATATAAAAGGTTTATCTAGTTTTTATTTTACAAAATTTAATAAGAAGTCCATTCATCCCTTCTCTGCCAATACCTACAGCCAATACAAATCCAAAGGAGAAAGCAGACAATGTGTATATATCTTGGATTCAATTAGCAAACTTCATAGCAATCTAGCCATTGCTTATGACCTATCAAACAAAATGGCAGATGCAAGAGACTGGAAAATGAAATCATCAAATAGTTTTTTCACAATAAAGAAGCATATAGGATCATCATTCTACAAGCTGAAAATTCATTATCACATGAAAATTCAATATCAAACTATCCCATTTCACATTTTCTTATATCCATTTCTAAGAGCAGCCACCAAATTAATAAAGCCATTTTCAAGGATTAAAGATGCACAAATCCATGAATCACCACAAAAAAAGCAACTTATAGCTATAGCAAATAATTTTCTTTGATATCCTGCTAAAACAAAAGCTTCGCAATCATGAATGTGTCGGGGTATTTGATATGGGTGGAAAGAGTATCTGAAGGTTACTTTAAGGTGATCACAGTTCATATATTGACACTATAGGAATGTTATTAAATCTTATATCAAACTTGAAGCCAGAGACTACAGTGGCTATATCAGAAAGCCAACAAAACGAGAACCCTCAATTCTCATAACACTGGATTAGAAGCTACAAAGAAAAGAACAAGACCTGTGAAGAACCAGAATAATATTGCTTTAGACTTTATTACTTGTGTTAAAAGAATTACATAGGCTCATACAACTAAGGATAAAGAAGAGATATTATTAAGTGGTCCTATTTGATTCCAGAAACCAGAATACTAGGAGTACCTTTTAACCGCAAAATACGATAACCAATCACCCTTGTAATTTATGAGCTTGCAAAATAAAATTCATAATCCATAAGGGAATATTTGCAGAGAGACAAAACATATACTGAGGCTTATTTTACTCTGGTTTAGAACAATGGCATATGCAGTAGTAATTTCATGTGGAAAAAAGCAGTTAGACTCACACTTATAATTGACTTATATAACAAAATACCTGAAACAAACATAACTAATCAACTAAATTAGCAATTTGACATCTATCACAACATAGCCACATTTCACAGTAATATACTTTCTAGTATCATCATGCTTAAAATGCACAGGCATACTCTTACCTATATTTGTTACCTCAATAGCTGCCCACATGTGATTCAACTTTTCTTGCTTAATATCATTCCACGATGATACTCCCAAAGGACACATATTGCGGTCACGAACTATTCTGCCCAAGTGCCTCAACATCAAATTGAAAGAACTCGATCCAAAATACCACTTCTCTTGCCAATTCACAGCTGATTCTGTTGCAATGAATTCAGCAGAATTCATTATCACAAACACATATCAATAAATAGCTGGAAGGTAAGAATTGGAACTACGTACAGTGACCAAACATTTTGATTTAATTAATACTGTTACTTGACTAACTACTCCAGGCAGATGTTATAGTATGTAATAAAGAGCAAATCTTTGGGTTTGTGTTCTGATTACAATGGTGACTAATAGGGATATTGTATGTGTTAATTCTATTAGAAGTTGGTTTGACCAAATAATTGCGTGAGAGTTTATACTTGAGATATCCTTTTCCAACTCTGTGCTTGTCGTGTTCTAGCTCTTTTATATCACAGCATAGTAAGCCTTAATTCTCTTTTCACGATCAGGCGTTCCATTAATAGGCACAATCTATTTTTGAAACGGCAAGCATATGGTCGCTAAATTTAATTTTTTATACTGTTATTTAAGGACGTAAATGTATAGGTTTTGCAGAAACTCGTCTTTAAAGCAGAGAGCTACTAAGTAAGCACTCATATATATTTCAGTATTGCTCTTTCACTATCATCGAATACACACCACTACTTAGTAAGTGTATTTGCACAAAAGTTTGCAAATTTGTGGATGTCATTCCTGAATACTTCAACATATGCGGTAAAATTTTAGAACTAAATACTTCAACATATTTCAGTGTCGCTCTTTTACAGGTTTAATGTTAGAGAAGAAGAAGAAGTCAAATATAGCAAAGTAGTGAACCGATTTCCAAATGAGCAACTCAGAAAGCGAGGTTGAAAAAAAAAGAAAATGAGCAACTCAGAAGAGGAGGCATACCTAGATATGCAAACAGAGGTTGGAAATTAGGGCAAGCTTTCGATTCACAAATCAATTCGTAACCCTTGCTTTGAGAAAACAAATATTCGGAAAGATTGATAGATGGAGGTAGAGCAGCAATGTTCTTGTGTTTTAAGACTAGGGCAGGATGCAGACTGACGAGTTTGTTTTGGAAAAACAGAGTTTAGTTTTTGAAATTTTTAATTAATTAGTAAATTAGTTTTAGTGCCTATTGTTTAGAAAATAATATTTTTTAATATTTTAGTATTATACTGTCACGACCCAAACCCCGGTCGTGATGGCGCCCAACAACTTGTTAGGCAAGACCGACCTTTAGAACGTTTTCAAACCCAAGTTTACAAAGCTCCTTATCAGTTATTAAATTTAAAAATACTAGTTTAAGCAAAATCTCAGTCTGATAGTAATAAAAACTGTGCGAAAATCACAATAATATCAAAACAGCCCATATCAGATCTGGCGTCACGGGTCAGAGCCTTTAGATACAACAGAGCAACATCCTATACATATGAAAGTGTAGATGCAGAAGTAAAGAAAGATAAGAGGAGAAATCGGGTCCTGGGGACGCCAGGCAGCTACCTCGATGACTCAGACAGATGGGCTAGGAAGCAGCAACAAACTCAGATATTCCTCCGGGATCCCTGTATCTGCACACAAGGTACAGGGAGTAAAGTGAGTACTCCAACTCAGTGAGTAATAGCAATAAATAACAACTGAAAGTAAGAATTCTCGTAGAAACACTACTCACTTCTATAACCAATAGTAAAGGCAGTAAACAACAGCTGAGCAGGGAAAACAGGTAAAAATCTCTCAAAATTCCGGCAAATTACCAACACTGCTGCGACGCGCGGCCCGATCCAATAATAGTATATACTGGTGTGGTGCGCAGCCCGATCCAATAATAATATATACTGTTGCGGCGCGCAGCCAGATCCAATAATAATATATACTGCTGCGGCGCGCAGCCCGATCCAATAATAATAGTCGACTACGCTCACTGGGGGTGTGTGCAGACTCCGGAGGGGCTCCTACGGCCCAAGCGCTATAATATTGCGGAGTGCAGTCCGATCCATACACTATATCACTGCGGCGTGCAGTCCGATCCATATAATATACTACTGCAGCATGCAGCCCGATCCATATAATATACTACTGCGGCGTGCAGTCTGATCCATATAATATACTACTGCGACGTGCAGTCCGTTCCATATAATATACCACTGCGGCGTGCAGTCCGACCCATATAATATACTACTCTCACTATGGGGCCCTTGACCCCTCTCAGTCAATATAGACTTGGCCTCTCGGGCCCACTCAGCTAAAACAGGGTTTCCAACCCCAAGTATTCCTCATTTAGAGTGCAAATTGCTAAGACCAGTTCACACCATGTTTTACAGTTTAAGAATATGAATGAGTGTATGATTTCAATAGATAAAGTGAGGTCAATTAGCCCAACATGCTCCCTAAGGGTCCTACAGATCGGCACAAGGCCCCAAACATGGCAACTAGCCCAAAATATACTGATACTAACCCAGTCTCAGTCAAAAGTACAGCAAAGTCATCAATCGGGATGGACCGAGTCCGAATCCCCAACAGTAACATCACCACGCTCATCATGTAGCGCGCATCTCATCTCAACATAGCACTACATAGTGCAAATACGGGGTTTCCAACCCTCAGTACATCATTTATAACCATTACTCACCTTAAGACGGCCGAAATCCTAGCTCGCCTTGCGCTTCCCTCGCAAATCAACCTCCGCGTGCGTAGAATCTGGCCAAAACCACAAGGAATACGTTATGATAAGCTAATGGGACATAACCCAATTGAAAGAACTCGAAAAACACCCAAAAATACGAAGTTGGCAAGACCCGAGGCCCGGGACCACATCTCAAAAAATTATAAAATTAACATCACCGACTTCCTTATCTCGCCACGAGTTCATACATACCAAATTCACAAAAATCGGAGTCCATTTGACCCCTCAAATCACTAGTTTAAACTCTTTCAAATTTCAAGCCCTAACCTCCATTTTTAACCTTAATTCCCTTGGATTTTCGGTGTTAATCCATGTTTTTATACCATAATAACGTAATCTAAGACCAAGAATCCATACCTGATGAAAACTCTCGAAACCCTCTTCAAAATCATCCAAATATCGCCTAAGTTCGAAGCCCCAAATGTTTTCCCCTTCAAAAATCCGTGAAGGGAACTTAATATTGTTCTGCCCAGTCATTTCCACTTATGCGGTCCATGCACCGCACCTGCGGTTTTTGCTTTTGCGGTCAAAACATCGCTTATGCGGTTCAACTTAAAAATCTCAGGGCCGCTTCTGTGATCGGAATCCGCTTATGCGGTGTCCGCTTTTGCGGAAAGACTTCCGCTTCTGCGGAATATACCAGGCCCCCTCAAAGACCGCATCTGCGACCCCATAGCCGCATCTGCGAAACCGCTCCTGCGGCTCCTTTTCCGCAGATGCGGAAATACCAGAAGCCAGAAGATCAGACCTGTTGCATGCTTCTAAAATTCCCGTTTAACTATCCGAAATCACCCCGAGGCCCCCAGACCTCAACCAAAAGCACCAACACATCCTAAAACCTTATTCAAATTTGTTCCAATCCCCAAAACACATCAAACAACGCTAAAACCATTAAATCACATCGAATTCAAGCCTAAGTTCAACCAAAACTTTCGAAACTCACATTTGATCGAAAACCCGACCAAACGATGTCCGAATGACCTGAAATTTTATACACATATCCAAATTCACCTAACGAAGCTAAAAGCAACTCTAGGATTCCATTCCGACCCTCGGATCAAAATCTCACCTATCAACGGGAATCCGCCAAAATTCAACTTCGCCAATTCAAGCCTAATTCTATACCGGACCTCCAAATCCAATTCTGATCGCACTCCTAAGTCACAAATCATCCCCCGAAGCTAACCGAACCACCGGAACTCACATCCGAGCCCTCTAACTATATAGTCAACTTCTGATTGACTTTTCCAAAACAAGCTTCCTTCTAAGAGGCTAAGTGCCTCATTTCCAACTAAAATCAATCCAACTCTACACAATCAACTCAGATACTGATATTAAATCATAGAGAAACATAATATAGGGGAAACGGGGCGGTAACTCACGTGACAACGGGCCGGGTCGTCATATCCTCCCCAACTAAAACAAACGCTCGTCCTCGAGCGGGTCAAGAAACATACCTGGAGCCTCAAATAGGTGAGAGTATCTACTCTGCATCTCCTGCTCGGTTTCCCAAGTAGCCTCTTCCACGGGCCGACCTCTCCACTGCACCTTCACTGAAGCAATATCCTTGGACCTCAGCTTTCGAACCTGTCGACCCAGAATAGCCACCGGCTCCACATCATATGACAAATCATCATCCAACTGAACCGTGCTGAAGTCCAACATATGAGACAGGTCCCCAACATTATCTCGGAGCATAGATACATGGAATACCGGATGCACACTAGACAAGCTGGGTGGCAAAGCAAGCTCATATGCCACCTCTCCAATCCTCCTGAGTATCTCAAAAGGCCCAATTGACCTCGGGCTCAGCTTCCCTTTCTTCCCGAACCGCATAACACCCTTCATGGGCGAAATCTTCAACAAGACCTTCTCGCCTACCATATAAGACACATCACGAACCTTTCGGTCCGCATAACTCTTCTGGCGCGACTGTGCAGTACGAAGCCTCTCCTGGATCAACTTCACCTTCTCTAAAGCATCCTGAACCATCTCAGTCCCCAACAATCTAGCCTCACCGGGCTCGAACTATCTAACAGGAGATCTACACCGCCTACCATACAACGCCTCATACGGGGCCATCTGAATGCTCGACTGATAACTATTGTTGTAGGAAAACTCTGCAAGCGGCAAAAACTCATCCCATGAACCTCCAAAATCAATAACACAAGAACGCAACATGTCCTCCAAAATCTGAATAGTGCGCTCGGACTGCCCGTCCGTCTGAGGATGGAATGCTGTGCTCAATTCCACCTGCTTACCCAGCTCCTGCTGAAATACCCTCCAGAACTGAGAAGAGAACTCAATATCTCTATCCGAGATAATAGACACTGGAACTCCATGTAACCTGACAATCTCCCGAATAAAGATCCCTGCTAGCCGCTCCGAAGAGTAAGTAGTACATACTGGAATGAAGTGCACGGACTTGGTCAGCCGATCCACAATCACCCAAACTGAATCAAACTTCCTCAAAGTCCGAGGGAGACCACTCACAAAATCCATAGTAATCCACTCCCATTTCCACTCAGGAATAACCATACGTTGAAGAACACCGCCCGGTCTCTGATGCTCGTACTTGACCTGCTGGCAGTTGATACATCGAGCTACATAACTCACAATATCCTTCTTTATCCTTCTACACCAGTAATACTGTCTCAAGTCCTGATACATCTATGCGGCACCTGGATGAATGGAGTACTACGAGTTGTGGGCCTCTTCTAGTATCAACTCCCGAAGCCCATCCACATTGGGCACGCAAATTCGGCCCTGCATCCTCAACACACTGTCATCATCAATGGTCACATCTCTGGCATCATCATGCTGAACTCTATCCTTAAGGACAAGAAAATGTGGATCATCATACTGGCGCTCTCTGATGCGGTCATACAAGGAGGACCGAGAAACAACGTAAGCCAACACCCGACTCGACTCTGAAATATCTAATCTCACCATCCGATTGGCCAACGCCTGAACATCAACTGCAAAGGTCCTCTTCCCAACTGGAATATACGCCAAGCTATCCATACTAACCACCTTCCGGCTCAAAGCATCGGCCACTACATTGGCCTTCCCCGGATGATACAATATGGTAATGTCATAATCCTTGAGCAACTCAAGCCATCTCCGCTACCTCAAATTAAGATCTTTCTGTTTGAACATATGCTGAAGGCTGCGATGATCAGTATACACTTCACAAGAAACGCCATACAAGTAATGCCTCCAAATCTTCAGAGCATGGACTATAGCTGCTAACTCCAAATCGTGCATAGGGTAGTTCTTCTCATGGAGTTTCAACTGACGAGAAGCATATGCAATAACCCTACCCTCCTGCATCAGCACACACCCGATCCCAACTCTCGAGGCATCACAATACACAGTGTATGAACCTAAAGCTGATGGCAATACCAATACTGGAGTCGTGGTCAAAGTTGTCTTGACCTTCTGAAAGCTCTCCTCGCACTCCTCGGACCACACAAATGGAGTACCCTTCTGAGTCAACTTGGTCAAGGGCGACGCAATAGAGGAAAATCCCTAAACAAACCGACGATAATACCCTGCCAACCCAAGGAAACTACGAATCTCAGTGGCCGAGGTCGGTCTAGGCCAACTCTGCACCACCTATATCTTCTTTGAAATCAACCTGAATATCGTCACTGGACACCACGTGTCCCAGAAAAGCCGCAGACCCAAGCCAGAACTCACACTTGGAGAACTTTGCATAAAGCTTCTCCTCCCTCAATCTCTGCAATACTACTCTCAAATGCTGAGCATGCTCCTCCTGGCTACGAAAGTACACCAGGATGTCATTAATAAACACGATCACAAATGAATCCAGATACGGCTAGAACACGCTGTTCATCAAATGCATGACGCGGCTGGGGCATTAGTCAGCCCAAAAGACATAACTAGAAACTCATAATGCCCATATCTCGTCCTGAAAGCTGTCTTCATAATATCAGAATCCCTAATCTTCAGCTGGTGATAGCCTGATCGAAGATCAATCTTCGAGAATACTTTCGCTCCTTGGAGCTGATCAAACAAGTTATCAATACGGGGTAGTGGATACTTATTCTTCACTGACACCTTGTTCAGCTACCTATAATCAATACACATTCTCATTATGCCATCTCTTTTCTTCACAAATAAGACCGGTGCACCCTACGGTGACACATTAGGACGAATAAACCCCTTATCTAGGAGTTCCTGAAGCTGCTCCTTCAACTCCTTCAACTCAGCTGGTGTCATACGATAGGGAGGAATAGAGATAGGCTGAGTGCCCGGCACCAGAACAATACCGAAATCAATGTCCCTGTCCGGTGGCATGCCCGGCAGGTCCGCTGGAAATATATCTGGAAAATCCCTCACAACGGGAACAGAATCAAGGCTAGGAGTCTCAGCTCCAACATCTCTCACAAATGCCAAGTATGATAAACATCCCTTCCCAACCATCCGCTTGGCCTTTAAGAAAGAGATTACCCTGCTGGGTACATAATCAGTCATACCACGCCAGTCGATCCTCGGAATACCTGGCATAGCCAATGTGACTGTCTTGGCGTGACAGTCTAGAATAGCATGGCACGGAGATAGCCAATCCATGCCCAGAATAACATCAAAGTCTACCATGCTCAACAGCAACAAATCAACTCGGGTCTCTAGACCCCCAATAGTAACAAGACAAGACTGATATACATGGTCCATAATAATAGTATCGCCCATCGGGGTAGATATGTACATAGATAAAGCAAGACACCCTCGGGTCGTACCCAAATAATGAGAAAAGTATGAAGATACATAGGAATAAGTAGATCCGGGATCAAATAAAACTGAGGCATCCCTGTGGCAAACTGAAATAATACCTGTGATAATAGCATCCGAAGCAATAGCATCTGACCGGCCCTGAAGAGCATAGAATCGAGCCTGACCACCACCCGATTGGCCTCCCCCTCTGGGGCGACCCCTAGCTTCCTAACCCTCACCCCTAGCTGGCGGAGCGGGTGCTGAAGATACTGGGCCAGAAGATGAGGGCTGGCCCCTCTGCTGAGATGAACTGGATGCACATCGGGGACCCTCCCTTCGCATATGCCCGAACTCACCACACTCATAGCAACTCCCGGGTGCTGGGAACTGGGACTGATGGGAACCCCTCGCGCCAGAGTGGCTAGTTGATGCACTCAGCCGGGATGAACCCTGAACAGATGGGGCATGAGATGAACTCTACGCTGGAAGTGCACTAAGAGATGACTGACTCTACTGAGAGCCCTTATAACCCTGACCAGAAGATGACCCACGATACTCTGAGCGAGCTGACTGATGAGGCCTGAAAGAACGACCTCTGCTCTGCTGAACCTGGCCCCTAGACGGAGCACCACTGAAGCTACCTGATCCTCGAGCCCTCTTGGCCTCTCTCTCCTCTCTCTCCTAACGGCGAGCTGTCTCAATATCACGAGCAATATCCACTGCATCCTCAAAGGTATGGCTCAGGATCCTCTCTCGAATCATCAGAATACGGATGGGATAAACGAGTCCGTCCACAAACCGTCTAATCCGCTCCTGATCAGTCGGGACCATCCGTGGATCATAACGAGCCAACTTTGAGAATCTCACCTCATACTGTGTCACAGTCATATCTCCCTGATGAAGCCACTCAAACTGCCTACGCAGCTCCTCTCTCTGCGACCGTGGTACCCACATCTCCAGAAAGATAGTGGAGAACTCCTGCCATGACAATAGCACTGCACCTGCCGGCCTACACCGCTCATATGCCTCCCACCATGCAAAGGCTGCTGCTGAGAACTGAAAGGTGGTAAATGATACCCCACTCGACTCCAAGATCCCTACTATTTGAAGCATACGTCGACACTTGTCGAGAAAACCGTGGGCATCCTCGCTCAGAATACCGATGAAAGTAGGAGGTGAGAGCCTGCTGAACCTCTCAAGACAACGCTGCTCATCGTCTGGCATCACTGGAACCCCATCACCCTGAACCGGGGCAACTGGCTGAACTGGGGCAACTAGCTGAACTGGTGGCGCCTCTGGTGTTTGCAAACCCTGCACTACCTGCTCAGGCGTGCAAGCTGCGGGGGTCTGATGACCACCCCCGGTCTGAGAAGTAGCTGCAGCAGTAGTGGCAGAGACTGCTTGAACCTGGCCAGTGCAAATCGATAGAATCTGAGCTAGGGCCTCCTAAAGACCCGAAATCACAATAGGCACAGCCGGTTCCTGAGCAGGTGCTGCTGGAGTCTCTACAGCTAGAGGCTGATCCTGAATGGGGGCAAATGGAGGGTCAACTAGTGCTGTCCCTGTTGCCCTGCCTCGGCCATGACCACTGCCGCGTCCACGTCCTCGAGGAGGTGGTACTGGTGGTCATCCTCCACGTCTGGTAGCACGGGTTCTTGCCATCTGCGAGAGAATAGAATACACAAATTTAGTTCTTGGATCAACAAAGTCGCACGACAAGAATTTCAAGTATATGAAGTGTTTCCTAAAGGTTCTGCAGCCTCCCGAGGATAAGTACAGACGTCTCCGTACCGATCCGTGAGACTCTACTAAACCGGCTCATGACTCGCAAGACCTGGTAACCTAGGCTTTGATACCAACTTGTCATGACCTAAACCCCGGTTGTGATGGCGCCCAACACCTCGTTAGGCAAGCCTGACCTTTAGAACGTTTTCAAACCAAAGTTTACAAAGCTCCTTATCAGTTATTAAATTTAAAAATATCAATTAAGCAAAATCTTTGTCTGATACTAATAAAAACTGTGCGGAAACCACAATAATATCAAAACAGCCCATATCAAATTTGGCATCACGAGTCAGAGCCTCTAGATACAACAGAGCAACATCCTATACATATGAAAGTCTAGATGCAGAAGTAAAGAAAGATAAGAGGAGAAATCGAGTCCTGCGGACGCTAGGCAGCTACCTCGATGACTCCGACAGATGGGCTAGGTAGTAGCAACAAGCTCAGCTATGCCTCCGGGATCCCTGTATCTGCACACAAGGTGCATGGAGTAAAGTGAGTACTCCAACTCAGTGAGTAATAGCAATAAATAACAACTGAAAGCAAGAATTCTCGTAGAAACACTACTCAGTTCTCTAACCAACAGTAAAGGCAGTAAACAAACGCTGAGCAGGGAAAACCGGTAAAAATCTCTCAAAAGTCCGGCAAATTACCAACACTGCTGCGGCGCGCAGCCTGATCCAATAATAGTATATGTTGTGGTGCGCAACTCGATCCAATAATAATATACACTGCTGCGGCGTGCAGCCAGATCCAATAATAATACACACTGCTGCGGCGCCCAGCCTGATCCAATAATAATAGTCGACTGCGCTCACTGGGGGAGTGTGCAGACTCCGGAGGGGCTCCTACAGCCCAAGCGCTATAATACTGCGGCGTGCAGTCCGATCCATATACTATATCACTGTGACGTGCAGTCCGATCCATATAATATACTATTGCGGCATGCAGTCCGATCCATATAATATACTACTGCGGCGTGCAGTCCGATCTATATAATATACCACTGCGGCGTGCAGTCTAATCCATATAATATACTACTCTCACTATGGGGCCCTTGACCCCTCTCAGTCAATATAGACTTGGCCTCTCGGGCCCACTCAGCTAAAACAGGGTTTCCAACCCCAGGTATTCCTCATTTAGAGTGCAAATTGCTAAGACCGGTTCACATCATGTTTTACAGTTTAAGAATATGAAAGAGAGTATGATTTCAACAGGTAAAGTGAGTTTAATTAGCCCAACATGCTACCTAAGGGTCCTACAGATCGGCACAAGGCCCCAAACATGGCAACTAGCCCAAAATATACTGATACTAACTCAGTCTCAGTCAAAAGTACAACAGAGTCATTAATCGGGATGGACCGAGTCTGAATCTCCAACAGTAACATCACCATGCTCATCATGTAGCGTATATCTCATCTCAACATAGCACTACATAGTGCAAATACGGGGTTTCCAACCCTCAGTACATCATTTATAACCATTACGCACCTCAAGCCGGTCGAAATCCTTGCTCGCCTTGCGCTTCCCTCGCAAATCAACCTCCTCGTGCGTAGAATCTGGCCAAAACCACAAGGAATACGTTATGATAAGCTAATGGGACATAACCCAATTGAAAGAACTCGAAAAACACCCAAAAATACGAAGTTGGCAAAACCCGAGCCCCGGGCTCACGTCTCAAAAAATTATAGAATTAATATCACCGGCTTCCTTATCTTGCCACGAGTTCATACATACCAAATTCACAAAAATCGGAGTCCATTTACCCCTCAAATCACTAGTTTAAACTCTTTCAAATTTAAAGCCCTAACCTCCATTTTTAACCTTAATTCCCTTTGATTTTTGGTGTTAATCCATGTTTTTACACCATAATAACGTAATCTAAGACCAAGAATCCATACCTGATGAAAACTCTTGAAACCCTCTTCAAAATTGTCCAAAAATCGCCTAAGTCCGAAGCCCCAAATGTTTGCCCCTTCAAAAATTCGTGAAGGGAACTTAATATTGTTCTGCCCAGTCATTTCTGCTTATGCGGTCCATGCACCGCACCTGCGGCTTCCGCTTTTGCGGTCAAAACACCGCTTATGCGGTTCAACTTAAAAATCCTAGGGCCGCTTCTGCGATCGAAATCCGCTTATGTAGTGTCCGCTTTTGCGGAAAGACTTCTGCTTCTGCGGAATATACCAGGCCCCCTCAAGGACCGCTTCTGCGACCCCATAGCCGTATCTGCGGAACCTCTCCTGTGTCTCCTTTTCCACAGATGCGGAAATACCAGAAGCCAAAAGATCAAACCTACTGCATGCTTCCAAAATTCCAGTTTAACCATCCGAAATCACCCCGAGGCCCCTAGGACCTCAACCAAAAGTACCAACACATCCTAAAACCTTATTCAAACTTGTTCCAATCCCCAAAACATGTCAAACAACGCTAAATCCATTAAATCACATCGAATTCAAGCCTAAGTTCAACCAAAACTTTCGAAACTCACATTCGATCGAAAACCCGACCAAACGATGTTTGAATGACCTAAAATTTTTCACACTTATCCAAAATCACCTAACGAAGCTACAACAACTCTTGGAATTCCATTCCGACCCTCGGATCAAAATCTCACCTATCAACTGGAATCCGCCAAAATTCACCTTCGCCAAGTCAAGCCTAATTCTACGTCGGACCTCCAAATTCAATTCTGATCACACTCCTAAGTCAAAAATCACCCCCCAAAGCTAACCAAACCACCAGAACTCACATCCGAGCCCTCTAACTAAATAGTCAACTTCCGGTTAACTTTTCCAAAACAAGCTTCCTTCTAAGAGACTAGTGCCTCATTTCCAACTAAAATCAATCCAACTCTACCCAATCAACTCAGATACTGATAGTAAATCATTAGAGAAACATAATATGGGAGAAACGGGGCGGTAACTCACGTGACGATGGGACGAGGCGTCACATATACTTGGTGGCATTCTCTCCCGCTCAAAGCCCCTCAATTATAATTTGAGACCATTTACTAATTTCTTTAGGGACCATATTTAGTACCTTCATAATAAAATGCATAATTACGGACCACAATATGATGTCGTCGCAATACATACACTTTTAGAGACGGGATTATTAACCCGTCCCTAAATGTTGGTCGCAGATAAACCTTTTTCTTGTAGTGGGTGAAGATGAGGGTGAGGGTGAAGGAAGAAATATAAGAGATCCTAAATACGTAGCTTCCCGTGGACATCCAAGGTTGAATAGATATAGAGGGCGAATTGGTTCATACTTTAGAAGTTCATAAACGGGTAGTGGAAATGGAGTTAGAGGTAATAGGAGGGGTAGAGGTAGTGGTATAGGTGTTGGTAGAGTTGGTGGTAGAAGTGATGGTAGAGGTTGTTGTAGAGGTTGTGGTAGAGGTGGTGGCCGAGGTGGTGGAAATACTGGGCTAGCGGAAGGAATTGAGGTAAAGTATAATAAATTATTATTATATTTTTTTAGAAAAATACATTGCTTATTAGTGTTATTTACTCTGTACAGCAAGATGATGCAACAGTACCACCACAGAGTGGCTTGCCTGATCTAAACGATGAAGCAAACTGGGAGATAGAAAACTTGACCATTTAGTTTGAGATGATTTAAGTTTGAATCTTATTTAATTTGATTTGAGATAGATTTTTTTGAATTTTTTGACACGTGTGATATTATAATTGTAATTGTTAAATATTTCTTTATTTTATTGTTACTTCATTTTAGTTTAGAGGACTACACTAACAAAATGTGATTAGTTGCAACTAGTACAGAAGTCAAAGACTTCAGAACATTATAATCAGTTCAAACTAAGAACTAAAATACTCACATTTAGTTACTAAAACCCTACCCTTCAACTTTACTATCAACATTCAATTTAAAACCCTACCTTCAAAACCTATCTTGGTATCCCTACCTTCAACCCTGACATTGCAGGATTGTTTTTCGGAAGATTTCAACATTCAACTGCAACCAATTTCTGACATTAACTTCAACCAAATACTCCAATAGTTCATTGTAAAATCAATGTATCTATTTCAACTACCCATTTAACTCTCCTATGTAGCATTTAGTAGATCTTACAATACATTAACTAACTTTCCTATGAATCATTTACTATAAAATAATAATAATAATAATAATAATAATAATAATAATAATAATAATTATTATTATTATTATTATTATTATTATTATTATTATTATTATTTTATTCTGTATTTTTGCTCTTTATTCCCCTTTCAACATTTTTGTATATTGAAAGAGTAGATATAAAGGACACTGCCACTATAAGGAAGAATTAATAAAACAAAATGCATTTATTAAACATTCCATTAAAAAGGAAAATTATTATGGTAAAGAAGGCCAATATGACGATTGTAATTTCATAACATTAGCACATCAACATACATGAGTAAAGGGATAGAAAAACACAATACAAATCCTAATCAATTTCAATAGGATTATTATTAGAAGTTCCTTCTCCTTTCAATTCAACATTAAAGTCAACATATAGTGGTGCAACATCAACCAACGCAAATTTAATGGTGAAACCTCGCTTGACATAATTGTCCAAAACAAAAGGTTTCCAGCCTACCTTGAACCTTCTTCTATCACCAACAGTTATATCTACATACCACAATTTGCCATGATAGTGAAGAAGCGTGGTGTCTACCGTTGGAGGGAGATGCTTGTAGATTTTTCTTGGAATATACTTTAAAAAAAAATATAACTATTAAGTTTCAGAAATATGAAACTGAATCAAAATATACAATACTGACGCATAAAAGACATAATAATTTACCAGATCGTCGTAGTTGATGTATGAATCAGTCATAACCACTTCAAAAATTGGAGGATTCTCTTCTTCATCCTCACTAGTGGAAGAGTAAATTAGGCATCGTTTGGTAGAGTGAGAGGCGTCCATAGTTCGTATTTGTAGGATAGTGTGATTTTAGGTCTTTAATGTTTGAGAGCGTATGAGAGCATGAGACTATACATTAATAACACACCAACCCATTTAACTTCCCCATGGTGCATTTAATGATAAATAATTAAATAATTTAATTATTCTAGTAATTTAATTTTTTGAATGATAAATAATTCAAAAAAATAAAAATACATCGTTTAATATGAAGATTGAAATTTTATAACATAACATTTCAACACAAAAAAGTACAACAACCATAACTAAAGGTTTGAATTTAACACAACCACATCCTAGTACCAAGTAAAAATTGGATTAGTACAAATAGGATATTCGTCTCCCTTCACGCCTACATTGAAGATAGCATGCAGTGGTGAAATATCAACCAAAGTAAATTTGACAACGAAACCTCGCCTAATAAAATTCTCCAAAACAAAAAGTCTCTAGCCTACCTTGAACCTTTTTTGATCACCAACGCTTATAATTACAATCCACTATTTGCCACGATGGTGAAAATACGCGTGTTCTAATGTTGGAGGAAGATGCTTGCAGATTTTTCTTGGAATATACTGAAAAAGGAGAAAAAAATAATACTATTAAGTTTTTGGAAAATATAAAGCTTAAATACACACAAAAAATACAATACTGATGCATAACCATATCGTCACAGTCAATGCATGAATCAGTTATAATCACTTCAAAAGTTGGAGGAATCTCTTCTTCAGTATCACTGCTAGTAGAAGAGTAAACTAGGACTCGTTTGGTTAAGGGAGAGATATCCATAGTTTAGGGTTTGAGTATGTGAGTGTTTTAGGTCTTTAGGGTTTGAGTTTGTGACCATATTTATAGGGGCCAAGTCAGTCCAAAAATATATATCAAACACCCTCCTGATAAAAAAAAGGTGTATTGAATGCTAATTTCCTGTCAGAAAAAACAATAACCTATTTTTGGCCACACTATCTGGTTTTATTTGAAGGATGTCGATGCCCTTTTTCCTCGCGAAATTGGGTTTATGACATTTGGGAGGACAACTAGCTCCCTTTTGGGAATTGGGTTTTAATTGAAGAGGCACTACCTAATGATTAAGTGCATTAGGACACTAAGAAGAACTTTGATTTAGAAAACCAGAGATTGGGTAAGGGCTCAAAATTATTCCGAGGGGAAGGTATTAGGCACCCCTCGGGATCCACTAGTGTGATTCCAGGCCATACTATAATTATGACTTTAAGTACAAACAACAAGTATACAAGTAAGAATTACAAATATGAGGGGGTTTTCAGATAATTGTTGTAAGTAATAAAAATTAAAAGAAGTTGAAGAAGCTGGAATTTGAGAAGAAATGGTTATTTTGAAATCCTGAATAAAATTGACAAGTAAAGGGAGGTTTTTTTTTTTACATAATTGTGGTAAGTAATTGAAAATAAAAGAAGTTAAAGAAGCTGGAGTTTGAGAAAAAAAAAAACAGTTTTGAATAAAATAAACAAGTAAAGGAGGGGAGGGGGGTTCCTAGGTTTATAAATAATATGGATCACCCCACACAATACCTGGTAACCGTTTATACACGTGGTGTTATCGCGTGGTCATCATATCTATACCTACCATTTCCTACCTCGTTAAGGTATTAATGCGCGGAATAGTTTCGTTACTTATTGCATGCTACTACCCGTCCCAATCCTATTAGTCCCGGAAGATATTTGGACTACTAATCCTACAGGAAAGGGGTATGAGGCTTTATAGTTTCAAAGGACAAAATGCTAAGGTGACAATCAAAACACATATATAGCAAATATAGGGAGAAGCACATAGCAGATAGAAAGGCTCAGAAAAACCTCCTTAAAAACCAGAGAGAAGTAGATAGTTTAGCATGTCTTATACGTACTGATTGGGGCATGTTTAAACTTACAAGTTATGGCAGACTCATCTATTATATATTTCAGATAAAAAACTCAAATCAGGCCTTCTGGTTGTAGTTAATAAAATCTGATTTAATTTTATAAGTTACCTTATGGCTTGCCTAAGTGTTAAATGAAAACCTATATGCATGATATCTATCAGTTTCAGAAAAGAAGTATGCTGATTTAGGAAAAGAAGTTGTCAATTACAGGAACATAAATTCTACAAACGTTATTGCTATTACTGATTTTAGACTTATAAGTGAACGAACGATTCAATTTAGGTTTATGGATCCTATAGGCATGTTCTCTAGGATTTACTAATTTTAAACATTTTTTACAGGCGTAGCAAGAGTGTAGAAATCCTATGAGCATGATATCTGAATGTTGTTTAGTTTTAAATCCTATAAATAGGTTCGCCCAATGACCAATGCTATGCAGGATCTGGATTTCTTATAGACATGGTATCTATATGTGATAATGTAGAATTCCTTATAGACATGGTATATACATATGATAATGCAAAATTCCTTATAGACATGGTATCTATATGGAGATACAGAATCCCTATAGACATGGTATCTACATCTGATATGCAAACATGCAAAGCTGTAGACAAGATACATGAGTACAGAAGTGTAGTAATTCTCTACGAGCATGATATCTACCCTTTTGCATGCATGGTTACCCTTCCCTTTTCACTAATCACCCCAGAGGTTTTTTACAAAATTATAACAGTCCAAAAATAAAATAAAGAAACTACATCAGAAGAAAAATAAAATTACAACCGAGGAGAGCCTGATTTAGGTTTTACGCCTGAAGCATGAAGTAAACCAACTCCAAAAATCAAGATCCAAAGCCTTTCTCTCATTTGGATGTGTCAGAGTTCCCTAAGAGCCTCAAATGGACTCCGGGCAGTGCTCACACCCATATACATTGCAGGATTGAGTCATAGTGCAGTATGGAAGGCCCAGTCCTCAAGTGTCCAAGTTCGGAGGGAGCTAAAGGTCCCAAGGCAAGGCTTACAGGAAGGGGGCGGAGCTCAGAAACTAGGAATGAGTGTAAGTGCATAGAAGGAATTTTGAAAAAGGGAAAAAGGGGAGTGGCGAAGACAGGCTAGTGGTCATACCCAGCAATAGAAAATGCTGGCACACCCTACCAGCCTGTTAGAACACATTGTTTTGGAAGTTAGGACCCCCTAAGGGATCAAGTCCAAACATGAACAATAACTGGAATATTGCCATCTTCTGAACTACAACTCAAAACACATAGAGGGGGACAGGGGTGCAGGGATTCACAACAGAAACAGATGAAAGGAAATTAACATGCTAATTAATATTTAACTCCACAAGACGGTATAATAGATATGGATGTAAAGGCTGTAAATAAACACATTGGGATGATGCTGAAACCAAAACTAGAATATACCAGTCTCAAGGAAACAAGCAAAGGAAAGCAGTAGTCTTGTAAAGCCAAAGTGCAAACAAGTAGTCAGAATGCTATGAGTTTAGAAGAGAATTGTGAGATTATAAGTGTCTGAAGTGTGCAATGTGTGTTGATCGTGTGTTGTGTTAAAGAATGTCATGTATTTATAGTATAGAAAGAAAGAAGAAATAGGTAAGAAAATAGTTTGAAAATCAATTACACATTGTTTCCTTTTAATTAAGGGATTCTGATTTCAAATGGGTAAAAATAATTAAGGAAAGAGATTAATCAAATACTTTTTCAAAGTAGTATAAGAGGGGTAAATACATAGAGGTTTATTTAAGGACAAGGTATTGACAGTAAGGGGTTGTACCATTTAAGGAAATGAAATAATTTGATATCGAAGAAATCATAAGGTTTGAATTTGGTATGAATGAATCTATTCAGAGAAAGTGAAGAAAGGTTTTACTTAGGGAAATCAGTATCAGTCAGTCAGACCCTAAAAAAAGGATTTTGAATCAATTAAAAGCTAGAAAACCTTTTTAGAGAAAGATTCATCACACATATAAAAGCATACAGACACGCTTAAACATCAAGAAATAGCATGCCAATCAGTAGAAATTCTAGCGTAGGGGAATCAGAATTGAGTGCAAACAAAAGAAATTCACACTTAGTTCATAGACTCAGAGGTTAGTCTGAAAGAGTCAAGGGTCCTCAAACAGAACCCTAATTCAATCGTATGACCAAACTCAGAGGAACCCCAAAATTCTAGGGTTTCTACCTCGAGTCAAATACAGAGATAATGAGACAACAAGCTCAGAGATTTCCTTCACAAACCCATGAGAAAGCAAGAAAATACAGTTGAAAGTTCAAAGCAAACAGAGTGAAGAAATTAATTCAAAACACAATGAGAGTAGAAGAAACAGTAGAGAAAAACATGCTTAAACGTCTCTTTAAAATAAGGTAAAGTAGAAATGAAACAGTAAATCCTTAAGAACATGGTAGAAATATACAGTAGGCGAAGAATATCAGTTCATAGTGGAAGGAAAATAGTAGAACATAGTGGGAAAGCATGTGAAAACATAGCATAAAAATACAGTAGAAGAAAGAACGGAATATAGAAAACAAGTATAAGAACATGCGTGATAAAAGGAAAAACATAAGAACACAGTAGAAGAACATGCGTGGTAGAAAAGAAAACATAAGAATATAGCAGAGATATTACACAAAGAAAAAGGGAAAGAAAAGTCAGAGAAACATTTGAACATTTTCAGAAAACCCTAAATCAAAAAGAAGTAATTTTTGAAAGAAAAGTTGAGGGAATCGTTCAAAAACTCAAGTAGAGCACAAATATATAATAGATTTAAGAAAAAATGGAGAAAACCTCGAATCATTAGGGTTTCAGAAGAACCCTAGAATGAGAAAGGCTTGGAAAAGGTCCGATCTTGGTCGAAAAGTCAGAACTAGACTCAAAACACCATTGTATGCCGGAGGAAGGCCGGAGGTGGCCATAGAACCTTGAGTTTGAAAAGATATGAATGAAAACCTTCGAGGTCAGAACTCAAACCTTAGAGTACCAAGTGTTTAAGAGTTGAGGGAGATGAGTTTAAACCATCCATGGCCTGAGAGGCCATGGATTCCTGTGAGTTTGAGGTAGAAGACAGTAGAAGATGATTAGTATTTTGAGAATATTTGAAAGAGTTTGAGAGATGAAGAGGTTTCAAGAAGGCTGATAAAAGGGAAATGAGGGGATTAGGGTAGTCTTTAGGATTAAAAAAGGCAAGGGTAGATAAGGGCCGTTGATCTCAGAGATCAACGACCAGGATAAAAAGGGGTCTAGGTCGGGTAGTTTTAAACAGGTTAAGGGCTAGGTTAAATTGGAATTGGGCTGGTCCATTTGAGGTCCGAAATTGGGTTAACAGGGTGGTTGATTATGGCTATAATTGAAATGCAAATAAGGCTATCAGTTAAATAGCCACTTTTTCCCTTTTTTAATTTATAAAAATAGTAAAATAGTTTTTAAAACAAATTGAAGGCACAAAATTAACTAATAATATATAATCATTAAATTAAAAATACTGGAATAAATTTTACAATTATAAACACTATTTAAATATGAAAATAGGCTAGAATTGCAATTTAGTGCAAATTTAGCGTAAAAATACCAATTCAATTTATAAAAATGTGTAAAAATTACTTTATCTATATATTGATATTAAATATAAGAATAAAATATATTAATCACCAAAATAATAATTTGAAGAACACTTATTTCCTTTTGTATTGCTAAAATCGGACAATAAATCGGTTTAAAAATCTTTTTAAAAATTAGAAAAATAATAAATACTTGGACATGCTTATATATGCATATATATATATACTATTTTGAAATTATTTTGTATATAAAAAATATACGGAGAAAAATTGGGTATCAACAGCTGCCCATCTTTACCCAGGAAGGATAAAAAAGTAATCGGGTAAAGACATGATGGTCAATTTTGACCGAGTGAAGTGGTTTGAAGAGATTGACCGTGCTCTGGTTCCTGAGCTACCTACATACCCCTGGTCTTACAGGAATCAGGCCATATGTAGTTCAAGATTCGTCGACAGAGTATGCCAATGCAGGTTTTCCAAGAACGAACGCAACATTTGGGTTGGGGTGGATGGATAGAGTCTAATAGAGCTGCAGGAACCAGATCAGGATCGATCCTGCTGAGATGGTCGTTGCACACCGGTTTACTTGTAAATGATAAATACGCACATATATTGTGCATAAATTTAAACATGATGCAAGTTCTCGTTGGACCGTGAATATTATCTTTGGGTGGTTAGGATAACGTCCTCAGACCATGACGTCCTAGGCCATGAAGCGTATAATAAAGGATTCGCATGCCATGAAATGATGCCCTCGGGCTATCAGAATGATGCCTCCGAACTATGATTCCTTTGAATAATGATATGCAAGAGATTAGAAGGGGTCCTCAGGCCATGGCATGGCATTTTCTGGCTATGCAAATGGTGCCTCCGAACAATGATGCCTTTGGACAATTTGGTGATCTTTCAGCCCATGAAATGCAATAGGTGGCAATCTTTCAGCCCATGAAAGTGTAAATAAAGTGGCAATCTTTCAGCTGATGCAAGACATAAATAAAGGCCGCAATATATCAGCCATGAAAGTGAATATAAAGGTGGCGATCTTTCAGCCATGCAAGTGAAAATAAAGGTGGAGATCTTTCAGTCATGCAAGTGTAAATAAAAGTGGCGATCTTCCAGCCATGAAAATATAAGTAAAATGGCGATCATTTAGCCGTACAAAATATAAGTAAAAATGGCGATCTTTCAGTCGATGCAAAAATCAAATGAGGTGTGATCTTTCAGCCATGCAATGAGGCGGCGATATTTCAGCCAATGCATAAGAAAATGAGGTGGCGATCTTTTAGCCATGCAATGAGGTGGTGATATTTCAGCCAATGCAAAAAGCAAATGAGGTGGCGATCTTGCTGCCATGCAATGAGGCGGTGATATTTTAGCCAATGCAAAAAACAAATGAGATGGTGATATTTCAGCCATGCAATGAGGCGGCAATATTTTGGCCAATGAAAAAAGTAAATGAGGTTGCAATCTTTCAGCTGATGCAAGTACAAATTAAAGTGGTAGTATTTCAGCCATGCAGTTGCAAAATAAAGTGGCGATATTTCAGCCATGCAGGTGGAGACAGGGCTTAGTCTCGAAAGGCAGAATGGTAGCCTTATACAATGCAGAAAATGTAGATGGAGGTAGAACTTAACCTCGGAAGGCAGAATGGTAGCCTTATGCAATGCAGGAAATGTAGATAGAGGTAGAGCTTAACCTCGGAAGGCAGAATAGTAGACTTATGCAATGCAAGAAATGCAGATTGAGGTAGAGCTTAACCTCGGAAAACAGAATGGTAGCCTTATACAAAAGATGAAAGATGAATAGTAATAAAATTCTTAACTGATAGCTGATAGCTGGTAGCTGATTATGATATTACATATGCTGGGGATATTGTATGCGGATGGCAAATGCGAATAGGTGCAACGGTTCTGAGGGTTGTATTCCTAAATAGTATGAGCGTATAATATATGATTTTGTGACTTGGGTGCCTGCATCCAAAGAAAAGTCTTGAGTTTTATAAAGGGAAAGGGTTAGTTTGTGTCCCTGTTGACTTTACTTGCCATGTTTGACTCTGATCTGTTGACACGGTATGTATCATAGAGGTAGCATTGCTGAACTGAGCGATTTTGATAATAAACATGCATGAGTTTGTTAAAGATATGACATATGTGTATATTTAAGAAATAGCTTTTAGATGAACTGATGATTGTGATGTGGTTAAAGACATTGCAATCTCTCTCCCTTCAGAATTTTGAGGGTCTTCCTCAAAATTCTGCCCCAATTTGCTGGGCTGCCGCTTCTGATGGTTGCTTGTGATGATCAGCTGAAGTTACTTCGGAATTTTGAGGGTCCTCCTCAAAATTCTGCCCTAGTTTCCAATTGTGGGGAAAATAAAAATTTTATTGAATTGTGATCGAACCCAAAAGGTTGTCTACGTATCCACTCTTAAACGGAAAACAGGTCAGACGTAGTTCAAATTACTTAAGGAAATCATAAATGGTTACACATAGTATCGCTTGACTGCATCTAAATTTATCGGCTTTGGCCAAACTTCTCCGTCAATTTCTTCGAGTATAAGGGCTCCACCTCTCAGAACCCGATGAACCATGTAGGGAACCTGCCAATTGGCGGAGAATTTCCCTTTGGCTTCATATTGATATGGAAAAATCTTCTTTAACACTAGCTGCCCTGGTGTGAACCGTGTTGGTTTGACTCTCTTGTTGAAAGATCTGGAAATTCTATTATGATAAAGCTGACCATGACAAACTACATTCATTCTGTTTCCATCTATAAGAGCCAACTGCTCGTAACGACTTTTTACCCACTCTGCATCGTCGAGCTCGGCTTCCTGTATGATCCTTAGGAAAGGAATTTCTACTTCAGCAGGAATGACTGCCTCTGTACCATAAACTAACATGTAAGGAGTTGCACCAGTTGATGTGCGGACTATGGTGCGGTACCCCAATAAAGCAAATGATAACTTCTCATGCCACTGCTTATGCTTTTCTATCATTTTCCTTAGTATCTTCTTAATATTCTTGTTGGCGGCTATTACAGCTCCATTCATTTGAGGCCGGTAGGCTGTGGAATTCTTATGTTTGATCTTGAAGGTCTCACATATAGCTTTCATTAAGTCACTGTTGAGGTTGGAGCCATTATCAGTAATGATTGACTCTGGAATCCCGAACCGACAAACAATGCAGTCACGAACAAAGTCTGCCATGACTTTTTTAGTCACTACTCTATAGGATGCTGCTTCAACCTATTTGGTGAAATAATCAATTGCTACTAGGATAAACCTATGCCTGTTTGATGTGGTAGGTTCGATTGGTCCGATAATATCCATTCCCTATGTGGCGAACGGCCATGGTGAGCTTGTTGCATTAAGCTCATTGGGAGGTACCTTTATTATGTTGGCATGTATCTGATAGCGGTGGCACTTTCGGATGTACTGGATGTCGTCCGTCTCCATAGTCCTCCAAAAATAACCTTCCCGGAGTATCTTCTTGGCTAAGACAAAGTCGTTCATATGTGGACCGGAAGTCCCAGCATGGATTTCTTCTAGTAGCTTGGATGCTTCCTTTGCGTCGACACACCTTAGTAACCCCAAATCAGGAGTCCTCCTATACAGGATTCCTCCGCTGTAAAAGAAATTGTTGGAAAATCTTTGAAGTGTGGTTTTTGAGTAGTGTTTGCAAGCTCTGGATACTCTTCTTTTGCCAAATATTCCTTTATGTAGTGAAACCAAGGTTTTTCATCTACTTCTTCTTTGACGTGAGCACAATAAGCTGGCTAGTTATGGATTTTCACAGGAATAGGATCAATGAAGTTTGTATCTTGATGTTGTATCATAGAGGACATGGTAGCCAATGTATCAGCGAACTCATTCTGGACTATGGGAATATGTTGAAATTCTGTCTTTGTGAACATCTTTCTTAACTCTTATACATGGTGCAGGTATGGGAGTATCTTGGAGTTCTTGGTTGCCCATTCTTCTCGGACTTCATGTATAAGTAAGTCTAAATCTCCAATCACTAGAAACTCTTGGATGTTCATGTCAATGGATATCTTGAGCCCTAAGATGTAGACTTCGTACTCGACCATATTGTTAGTGCAGGGGAACCTAAGCTTGGCGGACACTGGGTAATGCTGGCCAATTTCTGATACTATAACTGCTCCTACGCCAACTCTTTTGAAGTTTGTTGCTCCGTCGAAAAATATCTTCCAACCATCACAGGACTCCTAAATCTCTTCTCCTATGAATGATACCTCTTCGTTAGGAAGATACATCTTTAGGGGTTCGTATTCTCCGACTATAGGGTTTTCAGCGAGGTGATCTACTAGCGCCTGTCCCCTGATTGCTTTCTGACTTACGTAGACAATGTTGAATTCACTCAAAAGGATTTGCAACTTGGCTAGCTTGCCAGTGTGCATGGGCTTCTAAAAGATGTACTTCAAATGATCCATCCCGGATATGAGATATGTAGTATATGCACAGAAATAGTGCCTCAGCTTCTGGGCCACCCAAGTTAGAGCACAGCAGGTGCGTTCTAACAGAGAATACCAGGCTTCGTACGGGATGAACTACTTACTAAGATAATAAATGGCTTGCTCCTTCTTCCCTGTTTCATCATGTTGCTCTAGGATGCAACCGAAGGCACTATCTAACATTGCGATGTAGAGTAGCAAAGGTCTACCTGGCTCAGGCAGAAGCAAGACTGGTGGTGTTGATAAGTATTCCTTGATTCTGTCGAAAGCTTTCTGACAGTCATCAGTCCATTTGGTAGTGGCATCCTTCTTCAATATTTTGAAGATTAGCTCACAGATAACCGTAGATTGGGCTATGAACCGGCCTATGTAGTTAAGTCTCCCAAAGAAACTCATTATATACTTCTTATTCTTTGGTATTGGAAATTATTGAATGGCTTTGATATTTGATGGATCCAATTCTATCCCTCGGCGACTCACAATGAATCCAAGTAGTTTTTCGGCAGGAACCTCAAATGCACATTTCGCAGGATTCAGCTTCAATTTGTACCTTCTCAGTCTATTGAAGAACTTCCTCAAATCTTCCATGTAATCAGTGGCTTTCTTGGACTTGATGATGACGTCATCTACATACACTTCGATCTCCTTGTGTATCATATCATGGAAAATGGTGGTCATACCCTCATGTAGGTGGCCCCTGCATTCTTTAACCCGAATGGCATCATCTTGTAGTACTACATTCCCCATGGCGTAATGAAAGTCGTTTTCTCGGCATCTTCTTCATCCATCCAGATCTGATGGTACCCAGCAAAACAATCTACAAATGATTGCAACTCGTGTTTGGCACAATTGTCAATCAGGATGTGTATGTTCGGTAAGGGGAAGTCATCTTTCGGACTGGCCTGGTTGAGATCCCGGTAGTCGACATAGACTCTAACCTTCATGTCCTTCTTCGGCACTGGCACATTGTTGGCTAACCATGTCAGATACTCCACTACCCTGAGAACCTTAGCTTTGACCTGCTTAGTGACCTCTTCCTTGATTTTCAAACTCATATCTGGCTTGAACTTTCTGAGCTTCTGCTTTACTGGCGGACATGTTGAATCAGTCTGCAATTTGTGAACTACAATAGATGTACTCAGACCAGTCATGTCATCGTATGACCAGGCAAATATATCCTCATATTCCCTTAGAAACTCCGTATACTCTTCCTTCTCTGATGGTGACAAATGAACGCTGATTCGTGTTTCTTTTGATGTTTTCTGCATCTCCCAGGTTAACGATCTCAGTCTCGTCCAGGTTGGACTTAGGTCTATTCTCAAAATTCTCAACTTCTTTGACAATCTCTTCCGGTATATCATCTTTCTCGGAGTCTATGTCCGCTTGTTTGCGCTGTCTTGTTGCATATCACAGCCATTGGTTCATCAAGATAAGTAATAATAATGCCCGAGGCACGCCGGGCTCTGGTGGTTCTGACGGTCCAATTATTGAGGTGTGCTTCTCGACTTACGGCCTGTATGGAAGGGCCTTCCACTACTACAAAAAAGGATTCGAGCGGCAATAAATATTCAGTTTAGCGGTAATAATAATGGCTGCAAATTTTTTTACCAGCAATTAATTATTTGTCGTTGTATCCAGTGTCGCTAAAAGCTTCACCGGCAATTATATAGATGCTGGTAAAGATCTCAGTTATTGCCGCTAAAAAGATCTTATTTTTAGCAGCAATTACAACAGCCACTAAAAGAGCCCCTGAATCAGACTTTTTGTATGGTTCTAATTGCTTTTTTTATGGCCAGTAATTATTTATTTTATTGTCGATAAAAAAGTTTAAAGATCATTATGATAGTATCAAAATGTCAAGAAACATTATACATATTTTTCATTTAAAAGGTGATTCCAACATCATCATCAAGATGCTTATTAATGAAAATATTCACAACTAAATAATACCATAAAATTTTTCTGATAATATAAGCTAATTTTCATTCTAAAAGATAATATATTTCTTAAAATGTGCCTTGATATTTCAAGAGTGTTAACAACATAAAAGGAAAAATACATCATTTAAATTCGAAAGCTAGTATCAGTTTGAGTCAAATAACTACTATCATCATATATCCATAATCCAAGACAGTAGCTAGCCTGTGAACATTTCTCCAGCACTCGGTTTATATAAATCTTGATCACAATGATGTCTTACTATGCTGAACTTCTTTTGCTTGTCTTCCACAACACACATCTCTACATCTTTCCCTTTCACATACTACACTTGTTAGTTTTCATCTGCAAAACCATCAATGTACAGTACTTGCATGTCATCATTGATCAAATACCAAGAACTGAATCTGTGGTGACAAGGAATTTTTTTTTTAATGAGAATCAGAATTCCAATTATTAACTGGTGGAAATAACATTACAAGATAAACCAAATAAGTTAGGTTAAAAAAAAAGCATAAAAAGAAACAATACAAGAGAATTACAATAAAAGAAGAAACACAAGGGTAATGCTCACTTTAAAATACTCTAAAAGACACCAGCAATTGCTGAAGTAAATCAAGTAACAAGATTATAACTAGAATCACTTGAAGGATGGTCTATTTCTTACATCTCAATATATAGATGTTGAATGTAAAACCTACTATTTTTCTAACTTTCAATATTCAAGAGGAAAATGAATAACTTTATTATTATGTGGCTCATGTAAAACAGTACTATCATCTTAGTTTTGAGAAAGAAGACATCGAAATGAGTTACAATAGAATAGTACTCAATGGATAGAAGAAACATACGTTAAATCTCAATTTCTACAACCACGGTATGTGCATCTGTATTATTGTTAATTATTCCTAGAATCTCTAGTACAACACAAATAAATAAACTAGAGACTCATAAATATATAGAAACTGATCCGAGATAAAGAGCTAAGAGTTTAGCAATTAACTGCATAATATATGAAAGTATATCAACAGGAGAGTCTCTTTCCTGAGAAGAATAATAAACAATGAGTAAGGCTTGACCTGTGATGAAAATGATTAAAATAAGTATGCATATTTCCAGGGAAAAAATAATTGACAAACAATTCGACATGATCTCATGAAAAAAATATCTTGTCCGAGTAATTGTTAAAGGACCTTTGAGAATCAAATAATATTACTTAATGGTATATCTCAGCCCAAAAGAGAAGTCGCAGTGTATATGTAAAAAAAATATCAAGAGATCAAGAAACATCATCTCAAGTGCTTATTTAAATGTTAAAAGGGATTAGCTAAACAAACAAATAACGATCCAATAATGCTTGTCCTTTAAATAATATTTAAAAGTAAACTTGGATCAGAGTTATAAAGCAGGGGATGATTAAAATTAAAATAGAAAATAGCATCAAACATGTCAATATTAAACAGTAGCAAGTTGGACAATGTCAAAGTCCCAACACAAAATAATAGAATTTTAGTTTTAAGATTTAAGAGTACACATAGGATGCTGAAATGTACGTACCTGAAAATTCAAAAGTGGGATAGTGTAACAACACAGATTTATACTCCGAATTTCATTTGCCATAAGTTCTTTTAGAAGAGGAACCATTGTTAATTGCCTGCCAGTTTAATTCGTTACGACATAACTCCATTTTTTTATATCAAATTAAATCCAACAGAAACCAATAAAATGAAAATATATTGAGAGGAAACTCAGAGTATTCAATAAGAAAAATAAAGTGATACTCGCAAAATATATAAAAGAATGCATATTAGAGATCAATAATCATGGGTACAGAGGCTGACCTGCCTTGTAAGTAGAGGTGTTACCGACACCTGATAGCCTCTGCAAAAATTGTGTATATATGTTTGCATATACATCCCAAAAGTTTTATATAAATTAATTGTGCCTCATGACATTCACAAAACATGTGAAGCTACGTTGGTCGAGCAGCCCGCTTTCACTCCTTCTGTACCTAGCCGTTCAATGTTCAAGACACAACTGCGACAGAGTTTATATTTTTTGTTTGTCTCTTTTCCTTTTTGAATTCAGTGGTAATAGCAGTTCTCGGTAACTTGGTAGTTAACTTCATATACGTTTTTTTTAATCTTTTATGAGTTCAACATTAATTTAATAATAGTAGTACACTAATTTAATTCTGTCTTTTACAGATCTCTCCCTCAAAATCCCGAAACCCAACTTTTGTCCAATCTCCACCATTGGAAAAAATGCATACTCTTGCGCATTTAACATTCACTTCGGAAAATTTGCTCAAATCTATTGACTCGGGAAATAGCCTATTTTAAAGATAGTGGTTCTCCCAATGTGCTCAAATCCTAGGTCCACCTCTACTTGGATAGATTCTTATATTTACTAGTTGATGATTTTATTGCAGTGTTCTAAAGTCTGAAAAATAACAGAGAAGCCAAAAACTTTTCTTATGTCTCTAAACTCTAGTGTATAATAACCAGGATATATTGAATAGATATTTTTATACCTACAATAACTTCAAGAGAAGTATCACCACCCTATTAATGCATAAAAGTCTGAAAATCTAGGTATATGCCAGATTGCCAATTATCGGGGAATTATTTGTAGCACATGTCACAAAAATATAAATAAAAATTAAAGTTTAAAATAGGATAGTGCAAATCATATCTAGTTAGTATGGGCCAAATATTATCAATATTCAAGATCTGGTCTAAATTCAATAACTCATTACCTGGTAAAATTGTCGCCATGATTACATCACAAACTACGTAACTTTGAATGCAAATATATGAATGATACTGGCTTTGACATTTTAACAAATACCTAAAAAACAATAATGATCAAAATTAATTATCATATAATTTCAGAGAAATTTCATGAGTTTTTTACATATGTAACAATGACAAAGAGAAAAATCTTGAGAAAATTAGTAACCTTAACTATGTGAGTCACCGTAGGGTTTCTCCTTGCAATTTGGTGTGCTTAATTTTGGTTCCCCTTCTTACCTAAATAGATATACCTTACTCTTTGATCGCAACAAGGAGAAATCTATGGAGATAATTATTTTGGTATGGTGGAAGAAAAAGTAAGGTGAAATCCAGTGGCTGAGGGAATAATTTGAAATTTTAATGGGGGCGAATGAAGTTAGGGAAGAGAGGAAAATGGAAAACTTGAATTTGCCTTTGGAGGGAAGATGACAATTTAATGGTAGCCTTTTTAGTTTTTACCGGCAGATTACTATTAATTGACAATAAAGATTATTTTTTTCTTGGTTAATGTATATTTGCCTATAAAAGTTTTAGTTCAGATAGTAAATTATCGGTAATTAGTTTATTGCCACTAAATAGTTGCCGCTAAAAATTTTTTTTGTTGTAGTGTTCCTCCCCCTCCTCCTCGAAAATGACACAACAATCCATATCATCGTCTTCTAGGAATAAATTCTTCATTGCTGCTAGGGCTTCTTCTTCTTCTGACCCAGAGATGACCTCGATCAGTTGGAAGGTCTGCTCCAAACAGAGTATCGACTGCTCCAATGGACAGTAAGGAGAGCTCCAGGGTGGAGACTATTCATTGAATTCTTTCCAGGTATACTCATACCCTAATCCGAAGGTGGGTCCATGCTTCTTAAGCTTGATGGGCTTAGCGATTCCTTGAAAATTCTTGCCAAGCCCCTTGCTAGGCTCATATCCGCACCAATTCAATATACTTTCAATTTTGTTGTCACACCACTTGTCCCTATCAACGGTGTTGACTCGTTTGACGTGGTGGTAAGTTTCCCCACCTATCCTTCTTCTGCCTCCTATTGCTGGGATAGTCTGGCGACTGTATATGGGATTGCTACTGTCGCCGTGAATTATCACCTCTTGGCGGTTCCACTCAAACTTCACTGCCTGATGTAGTGTTGATGCCACGGCCCCAGCAGCATGAATCCATGGTCGTTCCAATAATAGATTGTAAGATGCCGGCACGTCTATCACTTGAAAGTCAACATCAAACCAAGTAGGCCCCATTTGCAAACATAATCTAATCTCCCCAATGATAGACCTTTAAGAACCGTCGAAAGCTTTAACGTTGATAGCCTTGTCCTTGATTTCATGCAACCCTTTTCCCAATGTCCTAAGTGTTACCAATGGACAAATGTTGAGACTGGACCCCCCATCTACCAAGATTCTGGTGATAAAATAATCTTCACATTGCACGGTAATGTGCAATGCTTTGTTATGACTCAACCCTTCTGGTGGTAGCTCATCTTCATGAAAAGTGATTTTGTGAATTTCCAATACTTGGCCTACCATGTTTGCCATTTCTCCTCCACTGATATTTCTTGGTACCTACACCTCACTCAGCACTCTTAACAAGGCATTCTTGTGTGCATCAAAACTCTGTAGCAAAGCAAAGATAGAAATCTGTGCCGATATTTTGTTCAGCTAATCAATGACTGAGTATTCCTTCGTTTGTATCTTTCTCCAGAGATTATCGGGCCCAGTTTTAGTTATGGCTTGTCGATCAGAGGTCTGCTTACTCGACTCAGCCAAGTGTTTCGGGGTATAAATCATGCCGGTTCTTGTCATACCATGTGCCGCTACTGCTTCCCCGAACTTGGCTTTCCCTTTTCTTCTTGTCTCGGCTATGTAGTCCCATGGTATGGCTTTCGTGTGAAATGGTGTTACGGCTGTCATTGCTACCGAAATGGGCACTCTTGCTTTGGGAGGTAATGTAGCAACTTCAAATGGTACAGGTGCCTTTGGGGACCCAAACTCGACCTCAATTGGTGCTGCCATCTTCGCAGAGGTTGGTGCTTCAAACTAAAGTGGTATGGACATTTTCACCTTGTTGTCTCCAAAAGGCTGAATCTGGACTACAATCGGATTAAGGGTGATTGTTGGTTTCTTTAGATCATCACCTTCTGCGATCAAACCGATTGATCCCTTGGGATCCCAATCATCCTCTATTTCAATCATGTGAACACCTCCACCCTTGTGGTCTGGTAAAGGGTTATTGTGGACATTCAGGGTATGATCATTTGCCACGATGGTCTTGTTATCAATCAAATCCTGGATCTTATCTTTCAAGGAGCGGCATTCATCAATGGTATGCCCTTTAATGCCAGAATGGTATGCATAGGTTTTATTTGGGTTGACCCATTGGAAAGGGTTTTCACAGGTTATAGTAGGGATAGGGGTGACATAACCAGCAGCTTTGAGCCTTTCATACAGCTGGTCAATTTGTTCAGCAATGGCAGTATACTGCTTGGGAGGTCTACGTTGGGGAGGTGATTGATAGTGGGACTATTGAGTGTTGTAAGCCTGGTAAATATGTGCGGGCTGGGAATATCCGGGTGAAGCAGGTTGGTATGCAGGAGGCGAAGGTGATTGATAAGCAAGTGGTGGAGTTTGGTAGGAAGGTGTTGTTGTTTGGTAATTTGGAGTAGGCAGATAAATAAGTGGAGGTGTTGGATAAATTTGGTATTTGACAGGTGATTTGGTTCTTTGTGCAACCATTATGGTGCCAATGTCCCTTTTCTTGGACGCACCACCAGACTGTAGAGCCTTATTGGTAGCTTGCATGGCTTCAAAATTCATAACCATACCACTCTTGATAACTTCCTCGATCCTTTCTCCTAGCTTGGTGATGTCAGAAAATTTATGATTCTCGATCAGCATCAGTCTTTCATAGCATTGCGGATCCTGAGCTCGGACAAAAACTTGTTCATTTGTTCTTCCTCTAAAGCAGGCCGAACCTTAGCAGCTCTGATCTCCAACGAGTGGCATACTCGCGGAATGTTTCGATGGGTTTCTTCTTTAAATTCTGAATATAAAACACATCTGGTGCATTTTCCGTGTTGAACCTGAATCTATCCATGAAGTCGGACGCCATACTTATGCAGTTTGACCACTTCTTTGGGTCTTGGCTAATGTATCAAGACAAAGCATCTCCTTTCACAATCCTCATGTAAATCTTCATGCGGATCTTCTCGTCTCTTCCTACCCTGACCAGCTTGTCTCAGTATGTTCTTAAGTGAACCCTGGGATCCCCAGTACCATCAAACATTTCGAACTTGGGAGGTTTCTACCCCTCGGGCATTTCGACATCAGGCTGTATGCATAGATCTTTATAGTTTAGCCCCTCAATTCCCTTACTTCCCTCAACGCCTTGAATTCTGGTGGTCAACCTTTTAAGTTCTTCGGCCAAATTTCTGATGAGCGAGTCCTTATCATTGGACTCGGGTGTGCTTGATATGGGCTGGGTGGAGTGCGGCACAGTCCCCACGTAGATGATGTTGATACCTGTCGACGCCCCCATTTTTCTAAGGCGAAAAGCGGGTTTCGACATTATGGATGAAATGACTCTTCTATTCCCTTTTTGGGGAATTGGGTTATGGATTTTGGAGAGTCGTCACCTAATGATTATAGTGCATTAGGACACTTTAAAAGAAAAGA
>MU703887.1:3560-17773 GCA_026770625.1 Nicotiana glauca
CCCCCCCCCACGCCCAGGCCTCTGGAGCGTGGACAACATAAATGAGGCCCAACATCGGTAACAATAATTGCGATGAGCCTGGCTCTGATACCATGATAAAAATGGACATTGGGCCTAACTCAACCCCAAAAGCTAGCTTGTGAGGTGAGAATTGCTCAAGCCATATAAGGAGACCAAGGACCTCAAATCCCTCCAATGTGGGACAACTCAACATCGTGTATATCCAAACATTTCAGCTGGCCACAAAAAAACATGTTAACTTCTGATGACATGAAAGATATATATCGAGCTTAAATGTAGACATTTGGCCCCCAAAAAAAGAAAAGAAAAAGGGACCTCAAACGTTGGGGATGCATAACCCTCAATGTCGAGGAAACGCTTTGTGAGATCTGACATTTATCAGATCTGATTAGATAACATTAGTAGGGATAGTGGGCAAAAACAAGATACACGATTGCTATCTGTTACATTCCAGGGTATAGTCACATTATTCTATGTAACAACCCTCTGTTTTTGGTCGACTAAAAGGGGTATAGAGAGAGAGTGTGTGAAAGCAAAAAACTACAGGATCTGTATTGACAAAGAGAAGATGGTATAAACATAGTTTAAGAGCAAGTGCATAAGATAAATCAGATGTTATATGCAGAAGTTATACCTAAACCATAAGCAATCATAGTCCACAGGAAATAACCAGCTCGAAGACTCTTATTACAAAGCCAGTCATACCTGCAACAAAGAACATAATGTAATAAATAAAACCAAAATTTTAATAACTTTCAAGTTGTAAGAATGCAGCATTAATCATGATACCCAACCCTTTTTCCTTTTTTTAAAAGTTGATCCCTCCCCCCCAAAACAAAACAGCCATTTCTTATGATAAAGTCAAACTATCATACAGCTCCGCGGCCAAATCTTGACATGAACACTACAAGTAATCCTGGTGTTAGATATATGGGGCTTTGTGGAACTATATTGATGGACGAAATGCAATTATCATTCAGGTAGTGGTCAAACCTTAATGAAAATGCTACTACTAATCCTGGTAAAATTATGTCACCAAACCCAATGATGCTGTAGCCACCCCAAGGATCAAACATTCGTGGGATTTTCAGTAACATGGGAATACCATCTTCTCCGCTATTATCACCACGTGCAACCTGCCGCAGAAGCCAACAAACATACATTTGTCAACATCAACAAATTTCCATTTTGTGACAGGCAGGGTGGAAAGCACGTAAGTGAACCTAAAGTAGAAACAAACAATCGAGTATGAGCATACCTCTATCATAATACTCTTGTGGAACAACCATTTGGAAACAAATACCCAAAAAATGTCATAGAAGAATGCACAAGTGAGAAGAACTGTTCCCACCTGATAAGGTCAAAGAAAAAAAAAATTAGTTTCACTGCCAGTTCCTGTTAAAGAGCCACAGTTTGATATTAGAGAGAACATAAAAGTAATCATATCCGAAGATAGCTTTCTGAAACATACTATTACTCCTTACTGTGCTTAATCGTTACAATTGCTTAGTTGCATGATAGTTGAAAGGCCAACAGAAGTACAAGATAAACTGGAGGCCGACAACCATTTCACAATGCTCTGTTAGGAGGAAGAGAACGAGGAGAAGCACAGAAAATGAAGTCGGTGAACTTTAGCTTTTTGAGCACTTATCTACTCACTAGTTGACGTATAAATTAGGGGAACCACATTAAGGAAGGAATGAAAGGTGCTGTCAAAAAAGAATTTGCTTGTGGTGTAAATACCAGAAACAATTACATAACAAAATCCACAGCATAATGAGAAATGCAGCACAATGAATTGATTTACCTTGAGATTGGGAACTCGTATGATCTGAAGAACGGTAATGATCAACACAATACCCTAGTTAAGAGAAGGAAGAAAATAAGATCATCAAGCTCTTAGCTCAAATCATAATCTTTCTTGATAAGGTCAATTCTTCACTAATTGAAGCAATATACACCACATATACAAGAATTCCTCTGTTTCAAAAAGATCGACACTATTTCCTAATTAGTTTGTTCCAAAAGGATTGTCATCTTTCAATATTTCTTTAATAGGAAGCTTTTATAGCCACACAAATGCTATGGTAGGTTTCAAACCACAAAAGTTTTATATCTACACAAATGTTATGTCTTATTTAAGACCAAATATCTCAAAAAAATTCTTCTTTATTATAGTTTGTGCCAAATCAAACTAAGACAATCTTTTTGAAACGGAGGGAGTATTAAACTGATAAAAACATATACTATACTTGATCATAGCCAAAAGGCCGTGACAGTTATACACCACAAATACAAAAAACATAAAGTTATGTAGCAATATTTATCTACAAACAACACCCGTACTTTGACGCTTATTGGAATATCACGTGTACTTTGTATAAGAGCTTCAAATTCTCATAAATGGTCTTTTACTTTTCTCCTTCCAATTGACCACATGAGCATAAAGAGAGTCACCACCCATGCTTTCCTCTTTTTCTTCCTCCTGAATTTCCCTCCAAGTAATCCGACGATTCTTGGCACACCTGATTAACTGCGCTTCACAATCCAATTTTGAAGTGGCACCGCACAAATAGGTGGTTCACATGCTTCCATCCTCCTTACACATGAAGCACCAACTAAATTATATTATTCTTCTCAAGTCTAAGGCTCCACTTCGGCATAGTTACTATTTCATACTTGCAAAAACTGAACTTCAAGTGATTAAAATATTGATTTGAAGGTGCATTTCAAGCAAATAAAAAAAAAAGATGGATTCCACTTACAAAAACCTAACTTCCACAAACTCTATTTCCAAGTTAAGTTCATGTCGAGGCACAACTTCCATAAACTTTTTGCCAACTTCAACCTTAGATACTTTTTTTTACCAACTTCAACTCATATAATGTCCAAACGACTTAATTAATACATGTATTTTTACCTCTTTTATAATGAGAATGTCTTTCGCTATAATATATAAAAATTAAAATAATTAATATTTTTGTCTCTTGAGATCAGGCAACCCATGGGAAGAAAATACAAGCAGAATTCCAAAAGCATGCCCGCTGATCTCTCGGCATAAACACACACCAAACAAACTAACTCGGACCAAGAAGCTACAACATCACATTTCCCATGTTTCCATAAAATACTCTTTACAGGTATGATTAATTTCACTTTTTACAGAAAATACGATATCACAGCTGAAGTATAATACTTCCATGGGAAAGAAAGTTATAATTATTCTTTTTATAAAAGAGAGATAAAAAGTTGTCCAAGAATGCAGGTAGGTCAATATAAGTGCTGAGGTTTTTACCAGAATTTTGATAATACAACTTTTTCTCTCACAGTAAATATATTTAGGTACATGTCTACACTTTTTTAACCATATCATGACTTCATGTTGACAAAATACAAACAGCTTTTTTTTGTCTTTGAAGTACATAAAAATTAGTTTATTCTTCGATTGAATAAGTTTCTATCACCGCTACAAAATGTTAATCCTTTACAATTTCCACTTGCGCAGAAGAAATTATCAAAACCATTTGCATACCAATGATTACACATCATCCCATGCCAAACGTTACATTAAAGCATATCTTTGACCATGGGTAGATCATTGCACTATAAAGGTAGACTGCTGGATTTTGAAAATGAAGACAAATTTGAAAAGGTAACAAGTGTAATATGATAATAGTTCTTACAAGTATGTCTTGACCTATCCAAGCAAAGGAGACACGGCGGAAAACCGCCCACATAACAGCGAAAGCTAAGCAGAATGGAGAAATTGCCAGCGAAAGATATGAAACAGGCCCCAGAAGTGGAACTTTAATAACCGATTCATGAGCATGTTCAAACCATCTGAAACTATAAAAAATGACCATTAGCCACGTGTATGAAGACCAACTTATGAAAGGGCATTATGGTATGTAAAGTGAATTACACCTTGTTTCAAGAATAAAGTAATAGAAATCTAGCATCCATCACCAATACTATTGATGATGACGGGAGAGTAGCAATTACCAAATGTAACTGTAACTGCTCTATTCTGAAAGGATAACCCTATCAAACATGAAAGATTGGGCAGAACTCAAATAGACTAAAACGCTTAACCTGATGAGCAGTAGGAAACCCAAGCCAGTGATATGCCCAAACTATTTTGAAGTGTGCTACTGCAAAAACGATATCGTTTCTGTTTCTTTTTAAGGGAATTATTTGCCTTCCTCAAAAAAACTAGGACTACTTGAAGCCAAATAATTCCAAGTAACTGAAAAATCATAGATTTCAGAAAAAGCTCCTTGGAATTCTTAAATGGGCCACCATCCTACACAGATCAGACATTTTTTCACTTCATGGAGTCGAATGACTTATCTATGACTAAGACTTTATATACATACCTTTTCAATCTTCTACAATACAAAAGTGCTACATAAAAGTACTTCCTCAGAAGTATCACCATAGTTTGGTATCTCTGTTTTACTAAGTGTACTGTTTGTTATAGTTAGCCATTTCACCCCTTACTAGTAATAGTTAGTAGTTTAATATTTTTCGTTGAGATAAGTCAACAGATGGATGCCTTTCTGAACTACTACTAAAAGTTCAAATCAAAGGCACAGACTATGACAAAAGATTTTTACAATGCTATGGTTTGAATTAAAAATGGAAGAGCTAATCTTCTATAATTTTGCCTCTCATTTGGTTTGCTCAGGGAGAACACTTCCTCTGTCATCGTTCTATACCAATTATTTAATTACAGTGCTTTCAAATCTTATTCCTTTTGCTTTTATTTTATTTTGGTAATGATTATATGAGCTAAGCTTAAAGAAAGAAAAGGATTCAAATCGCCGAGCCCACCTTGTTTAGGACCGAGGTATCGTTCTTGTTGCTTGCAAATCTTATTCCACATATGTTGATCTTTGCTTATGAGTGTCATACTATTATTGCAATGTATGACATTAATGTGCGTATATTTGAATTCTCCAAGTCCGAGAACTACACTTGATGTCCTTGAACTCACGGGAGAAGTTTAAGGAGGACTTAAAGAAAGTATAGTTGATAAAAACTTGTATTGGTAATTTGCCGGCTGCCCTCATTCCTGGTTTTCCTAGGAGGAACACATTTTTCTTTGAGAAAGTCGGAGGAACACATATCTTAATAATAAATTTTTGTATCGGAAAAAGAGAAGTGGGATAGTGGAAATTTAAAACTAATGAGCACCTTCATTGAGGGATTCTTTATTTTACCACTACAATGGTTAACAGAACAAAAGATTGGCGGGGATTGAATCAGCCAACACCCAAGAGTACCAAATAATGGAAACAGGGGAAAGTTTCAGTTTGGTCCCAATTGTATTATCTTCCAATCCACTTCCTCTTCGCCCTCCCTTATTTTGCACAACAAACCATTTGAGACACCATAACTAAGATAACAACTAATAACACCAATACAATAAACATACCATGATAACAAGGCCACCAAACAGGTTTGTAGACCCTGCAATTACAATGAGGGAAAAGTGTCAGCATGCACTTCATATGTTGTCACGTTTGGACAAGATGATCTGTATTCCATTCATTTTGTTCATATACTTCCTATACTTAACTATTCCATGCTAGCAAGTCATTAGCTAAAATCAAATCACCTACACATGAGAGTTATTTAGAAGCACAGATGAAAATGTCCTTAGTTGCTATTTTTAGAGCTTTACTAGTGGAACTACAATTAATACTCCATCGATTTGATCACTTTTGAAACTTGTGGTCTTAAACATGCCTTAATATTTGTGTAGTTATAACACATCTGAAACTTGTGGTCTTAAACATTTCATAACATTTGCCCCCAAAGGTGTGACCTAGTGGTCAATGAAGGTGTGAGAACCATGAGGTCTCAGGTTCAAATCCCAACGGATGCAAAAACACTAGTTGATTCTTCTGTCCAAATCTTGTAAACAGAGTTACCTGGTACCTGGTACCTGTTACCTTTTACCAGGTACCTGTTACTGGTCGGAGGTATCAGATATCCCGTCGAATTCGTCGAGGTACGCAAGTTGGGCCGGACACCATGGTTATAAAAAAAAATATTCCATAACATTTGTGGGACTATAAAAGCTTTTTGATTAAGAGTAAAATGGAAAGTCTAAAGTTATATTGTTTCTAGATAAAGAAATGTATCCTTCTTTTTGGACGTACTAGTAAGGAAAATGTCACATAAATTGAAATAGAGGGAGTATATCGTATCCTTAGGTGTAGGCTCCTCACAGTGGAACTATGTGATACATCTCATCTAAAAGCTTAAGCGTTAGAAAGCGCATATCAGGTATTATAAATTACTTAATTATGTCTTCAATACGTCCTTCACATGCGTGCTTGACTCGTTTTCTTGGCCAAGCACATGGAAATTCTTTTCGATAACAGGGCGATGGTTAGACTTGATCCTGGGATCTTTGCCTGTTCTAATACCATTATGAACTATGTGATCAACTCATCTAAAAGCTTAAGTTATTAGAGAGAAATCAAAGGATACATCATCGATTAACGTCTTCAAAAGCTATGACATACCTCAACGCCACCGATGCAAAATAGGACCACCAGAACCTCAATAAACCAGAAGGACATCAACTTGTAAAGCATAATCAAGAAGCAAGATGCAACCACCACGAACAGAAGTGCTGATGTTGTGCTGATGTCCAATACACCACCGGAATGAGTCACCTCCTTGCCACCATAATCATCTGAGCCATCCTACAAGAGCCGACACATAGTTCAACCAAATTATCAATGAGAGGTGCAATGAGCATTAGTGTATCTAAAAGATGCATTGACTGTTACTAGAGAGTGGGAATATAATCAAGGAATGACTATGACTTACTTTTAAAAACTTGTCCTGCTCAATTGCTGCTTCTCTGGCACTCCATGCAGACCAATAAGAAGCACATAATATGGTAGCAACCGCCATAAGCCATAAAAACACTTCAGCAACATCAACCGTTGGACGTTTCGGAGAGTATAGCTGCACAGAAACTGAATAGATGGAAAGTATGTAAGTGACAATGGTGGGAACAAATCCACATGGATAGTGACCTAACCTGCATCCCCTCCCAAACACCCACTTCCCCAAAAAATCCCTCACCCCAGCACACCTAGGACTAACGAAAAGTTAAATATAATAAGCCTACCTGCAGAGCTGTTCCTGAGAAACTCTATCAGGCTTGTACCTGCATCTTGTGGGAGCATCACGGCAGGGATACCGATGTCCACATCAGGTTCATCGGGCTCACAAACCATCTTGAAGAGCTCTAATAAGCAATAAGAGAACATAAAATTATAGTTAAGCCCTTGGCCTGTGCATATCGAGAAACAATACGGGAAAAGTGATTGTATAACAACAATTGGAAATTTTATAATGACTGCTATGTAGCTTACAGAAGTAAGCAGAAATACATTAAAAGGTAAAAGAGCCCATATTCATTATTAGAACAAGGAAAAAGGAAACCGAGCATTACTGAGGTAAATGTTGAAATTAGAGCACCAAAACCTGTTTGGTTGTTTATAATGATGATAGCTGAAGCGCCAGCAGCCTCTGCAACTTTTGCTTTTCTGGTGAAACTGCAATTACCTCGGTGCACCAGGATGGCCTCACCAGTGAGCTATAATACAATCGAGACCTAAACGGTGAGTTTGCTACATCCTTATAGAAGTGTCTAATAAGTGGAATCATGTTTCACAAAAAGAATGCAAGATCAACCTTATTCTTAGGTTTGCTACAACAATCCATTGGGTCTGCAAAGGCAAGCCTCGTCTGATTAGCACGCTTCTCCTTTGATTCCAGCGTGGGGCCAAATCGAGCACCAATGCCAACAAACTCAGTTACTTCATTCCCATGAACCCATGTTGGAATTTTTACCTATTTGAGGAAACACTACTTTAGGAGATAAGTGCAGTTACAAGTTGCAAGTTTGAGAAAGACTCCAACTCGCATAAAATTCTTGACCAAATGACAATCGAAGTACATTGGAGCAGTATTCTGCTCACGCAATGCCAAAAAAACAAAACATAACTTCTATCCCAGCCATAACATAGAATTTTGTCAAATGAGCCAACAAAGCACCTCGGATCCCAGTAAGTTTTACAAACTCTGTTTATGACCAAACTATATAATCAAGATTATTCATCTCCATTCATCAAATGATCAAGTCACAAACAACCATCATGTCAAATGTGAAATTTTGAATTCTTTTAGTTGTAGTCCATCAAGTTCAGGGCTATACATGACGTATTAACAGAAGACTACTTTGGATAGCACATTTCCATTTTTATCCTTTTGAAGTCCTTTAGATTTGACCAAAATAAACTGATGCCATGGATCAAGCTAGTGGCAAAGTTATGCTATCGAACCTGCCTCTTCTGTTTGGAAGGTTTAGTCCTTATTTTCTTAAGGCAGAATACATAGACAGACACTTAAACTATCAAAGAAAGTTCACTTGAACACCTCAACTAAGACATATTCCACCGAAACACTTTTACTATACTTTTACTGCACCAGTTTAACACGTCCAACCTTTAGGGAAAATGTTGTTGATGATTACATCCACCTTTATGTTGTTGATAAAATAACCCTATTGATAAAATAACCCTATTGTCTTATGTTGTCTTAGTACAACATAAAGGTCGGACGTTTTAAACTGGTGCAGTAAAAGTATAGTAAAAGTGTTTCGGTGGAAAATATCTTAGTTGAGGTGTTCAAGTGAACTTTCTTTGATAGTTTAAGTGTCTATCTATGTATTCTGCCTTTTCTTAAAGAAAATGACACAAACTGATGAATGCTTAACTGAGACTGCACAAGAAAATGCACGGAAGTGTCATATCAACTGATGATGCAACTTAACTCAAATTCTCCTTTTCTTATATTTCGGATTCCAAAAACTGCCAACTATGCTTATGCAAAGGATTGCCTATAATGGTTCGATTAGTAGGGTTAAACGATAAGAGGGGAACAAATAAAGCAAACAAGTAGAGGCCTCTATTATATGAAGGAGTTGGAAAAGTACAGCAGGCCTTTACAAACCACGAATCCTGCTTGATGATTCGTTGTCAAGTCATTTCTTACATTTCGTTTGAGTGAAGAAAAGATATCATACACTCCCAGAATCCTGATTCGATGCTCTTCAGGCCAGTATATCTGGGATAACAATCAATCTATAGTTTCAAAAAATGGATTTTTACACAATAAAGTTTTCAATTCCTGTCCTGGACGCTTTTAGACTAATATTTTATCTACGATTACCAAAAGTAATGATACACCAAATGCCGTTGCCAACTTCTACAATTAGCGAACCTAATCAAAATTTAGACCATCAAATTTAATTAAATCCAAAATGATAGGAAGAAACCTTGCATAGACTAATACCACAATTGTGGTTATTCTTCACTTTTAAATTCATTCTTCCAATGGACTTGACATATCTTTTCTTTTTACACCATACCTTTATTGACTCATTCCCTTATGGAAAGGTATTCATTTCCAAAAATTCAAGCAACTAATAAAGATTAATAGCCTCTCAATCCAAATTGATTGGTTCACTTTCAACTTGGCGCAACTATTATGAATAGAAGATGAAAAAATGTGCATAGCTTAAATGTGAATACTAAATGGGAAACCAACCACTAAAAGAGAAATGCTACATGGGAAACATGCGGATGCCAGGTTTAACGCGGATTTTTTTGAGGTTGAGAAAGCATTGCATAGAGAGGTACCATGTACTCTGTGGTTTATATAATACTTCCCGAGAGATAGGGCTTTGACATGGAGAGAGCGCTTCACATTACTTTTGTCCCCCCTACGTGCGGCTTATTTTCTTTTTGCGGCAAGCATGTGAAAATATTTTCATTGATGGTGACGATCAAATTCGAACGTTGGAACTTCGCTTTCTTTGATCCCATGTGAAATTGTATGACCACCTCATTTATTACTTATATAGAGAGGGAACACATTTACTTGTTTGCTTTTAGGTCTGCAACATCAACTATTACTATGAACACGTTTTTTTCTAACTCCACTATAACAAACAAACCATTCGAACTTTTATTTGTTAATCTCTACTCCATGGGACTAGTGGAGTAGAATTGGTGTCGGGAGTGGATTAACTGCCGTGATCTGATGCAGAACCCCAAAATAAGTAATAACAAAATTACATCACAGCAAGCATCATGCTTTACCCACTGATAATCTAATACAGCAATAAATACACAAAACAATAACAACAGAAAAATCCAATCTTTAACCGCTAAAAGGTAATTCAGCTAAAACACAGAAACCAATGAACAGTAGGCATGGATTACGAAGCCAGCGAAAAAAAGAGTGACAAAGCAGAGGGGTGTATCCAAGATTTGAACTTTATGGGTTCGAGTTCGAGATTCTAACACAACTATTTGATTTAATGGGCTCAAAATCAATTATTTGTACTTGTTTAGTGCACTTTTTACCACATATACGGAGTCCAAGCTAAAGCTACTGGCTCGACGACAGTATTACTATAAGAGTCAAATTCTTAGGATTGATTTTACGCTACACTATTCAGATTTGCAGTACTTTTTATATAATCTCTAAATAGGTAAACTTCATTTTTACAGAATTAATAAACATAGTCATAGAATTCTCATTGAAATCACATACGTTGACAAACCATTATCATAAGCCATTAATAAGCACATGACGAATCAAATCTCTTCACAAACCAGATTTACATTTATACAGCCAAAACTTAAACATCAGTAATGTAAAGACAAATTTAAAAAACTTCACCAAAAAAAAAAATATCCAAAGACTTCCCTTCAGCACATCCATATATATACTCAAACTTTGAACAAAAATGAATCTTTTTAGCAAAAAATGATTCAAACTTTGATCAAGAAATGAACAATTTAATTAAAAAACTCAAAATTTGAACAGAAATGAACGTTTATCAAAAAATATTCGTACTTTGAACAAAAATGAACCTTCTAACAAAAAAAAAAAGACTCAAATTTTGAACAGAAATCAACATTTTAGCAAACAAAGACTCATATTTTGAAGTCTAAAAATGAAAAATGAGCTAAAAAGATAGAGAAATTACCAGCACAAAATTGTTGTTACAGCCAGGCCTCTTTGGAGCAACATCATCATGATGAACTATATCACCTCCAATGACTAATGAAGAACTCAGCAAAAATACAGCAAAAATTAAGCATAAACAGTAGGAAAAAACTCCTCCTTTAAACCCCATAAACTCAAAATCTTTAGAAATTGTTTCTCAATCTTGAAAATTAAAGTCAAAGGGTGAATTGGGTGTTCTTTTGTTTGTTCTTTTGGTGTTTTTTAATTAAGGAACAAGAAGTGGAGATATGTATGAGAGGAAGGAAGTAAGAAAGATAGTCAATTTTCTCTTCTTAATTTCTCTTTTCAACTAAATTTTAAAAAGTGGGGATTTTTTCTGTTTTTAATACTTTCTTTTCTTACAGCGTTGAAAAAGAATAACATATTTTTAAATTTAAATTAATTAATATTTAATAGTTAATTTTCTATAAAATACATGAATATTTAAAATTTAGATTTACGAACCTTTTAAAAGAAAAAGAATTCTTAATCAATCAAATAATTTCGCAAAATAAAATAGAGGTAGTAATCAATAATACGAAGGAAGACAGAAGAAAAAATAAGTGTGAATGATAAAAATAAATTATCTTTAAATTTGTAATATAAAAGGTACGGAGTACTTTTTTATTATGTTAAAAAAATATGGTACATAAATTGGAACCAATAAGGCACTATCGTGTTACTTTCAGCTTATTATACGACATGTACGACCGCCTTGTAACCGTTGATTTAGTCGTGAACTTTTAGGATTTGTGGATATGGCCACACGCGGTATTGACGAGTGACTGACACGTGCTTGAAGTTTGTTGACTGTTGCAATTATTATTAAGATAAGAAGCTTTTTCATTTATTGAATCTGTATGTATTCATTTTTGTTTTTTTCTTTTGATTTTTTTATTATATCAATAAATTCGAAGGTTAGATCACTTTTATCTGTAGTGTTGAGTAGTTTCTTTTTCTTTCTTTTTTTGAAATTAGGCGTATAAAATCAAGATGGAAAAATATCGCAACGATTGTAGTATTTTATTTCAAGTAATATGACTATACAATCTTTGTGATTCCTCTGATTTTACTTTTCAATATAAATTTAAGGCCATTTGAGCTTGATCTTGAATTTGAATTTGATTTATCCGTCGCGAACACTTTGATTGTTGCCACAAATTGTATCACGAACAAGTAGCCTTGAACACCTCGTATTTAATTTGACTTCGTTCTTGATATTGAATACATGAAATTTGTGTTGAATGGCTTGGATGCTTGAACACTTGCAGTTTGCAGAGAACTATGGCCTTTGATCCACGAGCTCCCTTGTGTCTTCTTGTTGTAACTTCTAGTGTCTTCTATCAATTATGAAGAACCATATTTATAGTTGTGGGATGGAAGAGCCGTGATGAGAACAAACTCTTTCTGACCAATCAGATTGAAGAGTGGCAAGACCACATTCGATTGGTCAGAATGTGACTTGCACACGTGCACGGTTTCGTTGGCCTTTTAATTTGATTAGCATCCCCTGTCATTTCGACACGTGACATGATCCTATTGGCTCTTCCGCTTGACTTGGTGTGCCATGTAATATGATACATGGTACTAAACTGGGCCTCTACCTCTGGCAACCTGAACTCCACCTCTAAGACCTCTACCTCCACCTCTAACACCTCTGCCCCCGCCTCTAGCTGACTGGGCAGGCTGTGGAACCTCCGGTGCCTGAATCATAGCACGAGAACTCTGATTCTGGATGCTGCCATAAACTCGAGGGCAATATCTGACAATGTGCCTCAGATCACCACAAGCATGGCAAGACCTCGTCTGCTGCGGTTGAGCACCCCTTAACCTCGGGCAAATCCTCCTGAGATGACCATATTCGCCACACTCATAACATCTACGCGACTGCTGAGGGGACTAAGGCTGACCCTGTCGACCTGAATGATCACCTGAAGTACTATGAGTGACACGGGAAGCTGACTGAAAGGGCCTGGGAGGATGGCCTCTACCATAAGTACCTCTACCCCCAGTCGAGGCACCACTAAACCTGCCTGCGCGATGGGGCCTCTTGTCCGACCCATGACCACCTCCCTATGGCAGAGCTATCTCATCTCTACGGCCCATATTAGCCGTCTCCTGAAAAGTGATCTCACTCCCGGCCTGAGCCACTATACTCGGCTGACCTGCCACCGCTGGCTGAACTCCTGGAAGCAAACCCGCTCGAATGACACTCTCCAACGAAGCCTACCAATCGAACTAGAGCGTCCTGAAGAACTGGGGTGGCAATGAACCCTTCTAGGGCCTAAGTTGGGCCCACCGGGACTGTTGGGGATGGCACTTCCTCCTCCAAATCAACCTGAGGCTCCGCCACTGGAGCTGCTGTTGGGGGCTCGGACTGCTGCGCGGTAGAAGAGGACACGTGTTCTCGCCATCTGCGGAGGAACATAATAGAAATTCAATTGGTAATTGAGAAATAGAACAGCACGACAAGAAAGAACAAATGTGAAACTTTTCTAACTCTGTAGCCTTTGGGGGATAAATATAGACGTCTCCATACCGATCCCTCAGGCTCTACCGAGTTTGTCCGTGAGTTGTGAGACCTATGTAACCTAGTGCTCTGATACCAAATTGTCACGACCCGAATTTTCCACCCTCGAGAGTCGTGATGGCGCCTACTAATGGGAGCTAGGCAAGCCAATTATCAAATACCTCTTTAGCAAACATCGACAATATTAACAACAATAAAACATCTAACAATAACGTGGAAGTCTCAAATATAACTTACTGAAAGAAATGCGGAAGTTTAACAAATCCTCTACCCAAGACTGATGTCACAATACTCACGGATGTCTAGAGAATGCTAAATACAAGGTTCGAATAAAGCTAGAACTGTCTGCTACGATACAATAATAACAAACTGGATGAAATAGAAAGGGCTCCGGGTCTGCGGACGTCAACAAGGCTACCTCGAATGTCCCTGGACTGGAAGCTCGCTCCCAAAATGCTACTGCTACTCAAATGCTGCTCCAACACCTGGATCTGTGCAAAAAGATGCACAGAGTGTAGCATCAGCACAACCGACCCCATGTGTTGGTAAGTGC
>MU703887.1:23091-46540 GCA_026770625.1 Nicotiana glauca
AATCAGACTTGCTCTTTTTGCTCTTAAATATTCTTAACTTCTGTGTATGTGCATTACCTGTAAAAGAGAACAACTTGGTTACTTAATAGATTAGCAGTTAGAGTCTGATCGAGACTCCAATGCTTATCCTTAGTCGATTTGAGTCCTTAACCAATACAAACTCCCATCCGTATCCTAGCTTAGGATTGTGTTCTCTTGTCATAAGGAGACTGTCCTCCTTAGAATTCAATGCAACCTTTTCGATTCCGTTCAGCAGATATTTGCTACGCAATCTTCAATACATATCTTCCTCACGTGCCTTCGATGTGCAATGGTTATGACTAACTGTGTCTCCCAAGATGGACCAGATCCTTCCCTGAGTTCATTTGTCAATCTTCAAAACTTCAACTGAACTTGGGCCAACAACAAACAATGGGGGCGAGGGGATAGACAAAAGTAATAGATATCCCGGCAAGGGAAAACACAAGTAAACAGTCAAATCCCGGCAAGGGAACAATAACAATAACTTTCACATCCCGACGAGGGAGATAATCAAAGTACGCAAAAAGCCCAGCAAGGGAATAATCACATCTCTTTCTCGTTCTTTCATTTCTTACTCAATAGTTACTTATCATTCGAGCCAACGCTCCAAAGAGTTTACAAGTCATAAATTTCTTTCTCATACTCTTCACATTATATAGAGTTCNCTACTCAACATTTAGCAATTAGCAATTAATATCCTAATCCTATTTCCTCAAGCCAAAGTTAGATCAAACACTTACCTCAAATGCTCCAAAAATCCACTCAAGCCTCTAGTATAGCTTTACCCCTCGAATTCACCACAAAACCACTCGAATCTAGTCACAAGTTACTTGAATATATCAACAAATGCTAATTGAATCAACTTGAATGCATGAAAGTGAATTTCCCAAAATTTTACTCAAAATTTCCCAAAATGCCCCCGGGCCCACGTGGTCAAAACCCGAGGTTTGAACCAAAACCCGGTTACCCATTCCCCCACGAGTTCATATCTATGATTTGTTTTGAAATCGGACCTCAAATTGAGGTCCAAACCCTCAATTTTAAGAAAACCTAGGTTCTACCCAAAATTCCCATTTTCACACATGAAAAACCTTGATTTTTAAGATGAAAACATGATAAATGATGTTAAAGATTGAAGAAATTAAGTGAAAATTAACTTACAAATGGATTTGGAGGAGGAAGGGTTCTTGAAAAATCGTCAATGGGTGTTTTGGTTTGAGAGATATGAAAAATGAGGCTTAAAAATCGTATAAGTATGAAAATTGCAGGGCTACGGATGTGGGAATTGCGAACCTTAGTTCGCATTTGCGAACACTGTGCATTTTGCCGGGCTTCGCATTTGCGAGACTTTGGTTCGCATTTGCAAACTTGGGCTATTTGGGGAAGGTTCGCATTTGCGAACATTTGGTCGCATTTGCGATCATCACCCAGATTCCCCTTCTTCGCATTTGCGAAGAAAAGTTTGCCTTTGCGAATGTTGGCCTGCCTGGGCTGGTTTCGCATTTGCGAAAATTGCAGAAGCCTCATACCAGATTTTTTTAAAACATGAGAAATGCAATCCGATGCCAATCCAAAACTCACCCGAGCCCTCGGGGCTCCAAACCAAACATACACACGACCTCAAAAGCATCATACAGACTTACTCATGCGATCAAATCGCCAAAATAACATCATATACATAGAATCAAGTCTCAAAACACATGATTTTCTTCTAAGTTTCATAAACTTTCAAATTTGGAACTTATAGTCCGAAACACGTCATACGACGTCCGTTTTCAACCAAACTTTACAGATAACGCTTAACACATATTTAAGACTTGTACCGGGCGTCGGAACCAAAATACGAGCCCGATACCATAACTTTTTGATCAAATTTCATTTTCATTTTCCTTAAACATTTTCAGAAAACAATTTCATGAAAAAATTCATTCCTCGGGCCTGGAGCCTTGGAATTCGATTCCGGGCATACGCCCGAGTCCTATATTTTTCTACGGACCCTCCGGGACCGTCAAATCATGGGTCTGGGTCCGTTTACCAAAAATATTGACCGAAATCAACTTTAATCATATTAATATCAAAATTCATCATTTTTTCACATAGAATTCATATTTAAGCCTTTCGGCTATACGCCCGGACTGCGCACGCAAGTCGAGGCAAGTAAAAGTGAGGTTTTTAAGGCCTCGGAAGCACGGAACGAATGAGAAAATAGGTGATGACCCTTTGGATCGTCACAAGTGTCTTCTTGCTTCTTGTCGAAAATGAAGAAGAACATCCAATAAAAGATAATTTGATTATTCCTGAACACTTGGTTATCAACACCAATGATAATAGTAGTGCATTTAATAAGGAAAATATTTCTATCATTAGATTAAAACGTAAATTGTGCAAAACGCATGATAAAATAAAAAATATATCTTAACTAACCGAAATAAAATAATATTCTTTCATATAAATAAAATGTTTAAACCATGGACGTGCACCATGCACTAATACAATAAAAATATTCGGGGTGAGGAAATATCCAGGCGGAAGCGCAAAGCGTGGAAGCGCGTAGGCCAAATAAAATTTAAGTAACCGGCTACGGACAGAACCGGTTGTTTAATTGTCCGTATATGCCGTACATACACGGCGGTGCAATAAATTAATGGCGTTTCGTATTATTTGTACGATTTAAGGTACCTAAGTAGTAATCACCTGTTATCAGTCTCATGTGTGCCTGACCTACTTATCAATAAATTATTGGTTTATTACCTACAAGTCAACGATAACAAACTTTTCTTTCAATTTTCTTGCTTTTTAAAATTCGATTTCTATTTCTTATCTTATTACTTATTTTAATTTTAACGAAAGAGAACTTTACAAGTAAAGGGCCCATGAAAAGATCATCTGTTTTTTACAAAAATAAGAGAGTAGGAGGCAGGACTAGATTCAATGGTCAAGCGGCCGAAAAGAAACGTTTTGTAGAAATTTTCTTTTTCACAAATTAGAACAACGACATTAAGATTAAAATAATTTTGATACTTTAAAAATGATTATCAAAACATTTTCAACAATATAATGCGACAAACCCCAAGGTTTGTCATTCAATGGGTATATGGCAAAATCATTTTGACTACATTCATATTCATATATATCTCTTAGCCTATTTGGCTAAGCTTCTCAGGAGACAAGAAGTGCTTTTTTTTCCAAAAGCATTTTTTTCTCCTAACTTGAGGTGTTTGGCCAAGCTTATTTAGGAAAAAAAAGTGCTTTTGGGAAGAAGCAGAAGCAGTTTCAGAGAAGCAGAAAAAAGTAGCTTCTTTCCAAAAGCAGAAGCAGAAGCAGTTTTGATTTTTCTTCTTACCTAAAATACCCCTAACTAAATATTGTATATACCAAAATAACCCTTAAACCTAATACTTAGGATATTAATTTATAAATATTTCTTCTTATTTTTAGGAAAACTTTCTAATATATAGTGACTTTAGGGGTGAATGCTTTTATATTTGTTGAAGAAATTTTAATATATTTAACTTATATTAAAATAATTAAGTACTTTTTAATTTTATTTTTATATTTTACTTAAATAAAATATATTTTTTTAATTATTGCATGTAATAGCAAAATTTTTAGATTATTTATTTACTTATAATATTAATTATTAAGTAAATCTATTCATGTCCTTATTCGTAATTTGACACTTAATAGCACTTTCTAAAAAGCTTGGTCAAACACAAATTATTTCTCAAAAGTGCTTTTCAGACTGATTAGCCAAACACAAACTGCTTTTCCCCAAAAGTACTTTTTTCAAAAGCACTTTTGAAAAAAGCACTTCTCAAAATAAGCTGATTTCTCCAACTTGGCCAAACAAGCTATAAGTCAAAACGTTTATAATTCGACTGGCCAGTGACGTGTGGCATTTACATATATACCTACCTTTTAGGCTACCTATGAATATATAATCGTATTACATAAAATTTTATAAAATGTACCCGCCCACATCTGAAATGCGACTTTAGAATTTAAATTAGAAATTTTTCTATTTTTCAGCTGCAACTTCAGAAATTCAAATCTTAAGTAGTTCAAGCTCTTCAAAGTAACTTCAGATTTAAAATCTGAAGTTTTTCTATATTTCATTTACAACTTCAGAAATTCAAATCTTAAGTAATTCATTTTTTCAGTACAACTTCAGATTCAAGTTCTTCTATCTTCCAGTTGCAACTTCAGATATTCAAATCTAAGTAGTTAAATTTTTCAGTGCAACTTCAGATTCAAAATCTGAAATCTTAAGTAGTTCAATTTTTCAATAAATTTCAGACAACTTCAGATTCAAAATCTGAAATTCTGAAACATAAACTTGTTATTCGAATTTCAACGATCCAACACACGATTCAATACTCAACTCTACTCCAAGTGAGCTCAAATTTGAAACAGAACTTTCAAATATCATAAAAAATAAATATCAATCATTAAATTATTAAAAGAACAATAAATTTTGCAACTAAGAAGAAGAAAAAACCCTAAATCCAAAGAAGAAGAAAGCAACAGTGAAAAAAAAAGAGAAAAAATAAAAAATTTATATATATATATATATATATATATATATATATATTTATATATATAGTCTGAAGTTAAAACAATTGGTATCAGTTAAACATTTATTAAAGAGTGGATACAGATTCAATCAGTAGTGCAAAATTGTGTGTCATATAAAAAATTTACAATTGACGTTTCAAAAGACAAAGCTCGTTATTTTAATAAGTTACATTTTCAAAAATCCTGAATATAAATATATTTTGATACTTTCTTCGATTCACTTTAATTGATTTTTTTATCTTTTTTTTTACTCCACAATATTTTAGTTTTTTCAAATATAAAGAAGGGGTTAACTTTTTTTTTTTTAAAGTTGCTCTTGGAGTAAAGAAGCTAGGAGTTTTGTTGTATTTTCGATGAATAAATTATAATTTAATATAGTCGATTTCATTATTAATTAATGCTAAAAATTAAATTCCTCAATATGTATGAAAACAACCAAAAAATCAATTTAAAGTGGATAGGATGGAGTAAATACTTTAATTGGACTCATAACTTTACCGATTTATTCTTAACTATTTTTCTCAAAAATTACTTCTTCTTTTTTTAAAACTAAATAAACTCAAAGAAAGTCCAATCAATAAGAGGGCATTTGACCCTGATCTCGTGAACTAATTATAACGATTAAAAAGGTAAATTGAAAGATAAACGCAAAGAAAATCCAACTGCCACCTGATAAGTCCGTATTTTAGGGGGATTTGGATCTATACCTATTTTTTGAGTCATGTTTTAATTTGTGCCCGCTTTGTAAAAACATTTATAGGTATACTCGCTTTTTCGTGTAACTTCAGCGTACAGGGCTGACGTAGCAAAGACAATCACGCAAAACTTCAGCATTCTAGTAGACGGGCCTGAAGTAGCAAGTGTGTTGAATTTTTTATTTGTAATTGTTGAACTTAAGCATAATAGCTGAAGTTTTATTCTCTATTTGCTGAAGTTTTTGTTTGTAATTGCTGAACTTTAGTAGCTGAAGTTTTGTTCTCTATTTGCTGAAGTTTTTGTTTGTAATTGCACCAAATAAGGTGAAGTTTTTTTTGTCCTGGATTCATTAGTTTTGGCATTAAGCCTTTTCAAAAACTTCAGCAGAAGATGCTGAAATTATTTAGTTCATTTATAAAAACTTCAGCACTAAATAAGCTGAAGTTTTTTTGTCCAGGATAAGCTTTTTCAAAAATTTCAGCAAAGATGCTGAAGTTACTTAGTTAATTTGTAAAAACTTCAGCACTAAATAAGCTGAAGTTCTTTTATCCTGGATTCATTAGTTTTGTCATAAAACTTTTTCAAAAATTTCAGCAGAAGATGCTGAAGTTATTTAGCTCATTTGTAAAAACTTCAGCACTATATAAGTTGAAGTTTTTGAAAAAGCTTTCTAACATAATCAGATTGTCAACAGTATCTAATCATAATTTTTGGAAATAATAAACGTGAAGAGAACAAAATTATCATGAAAAGAATCACTAAAGTGTGACCATAAACTTCCAGTACGTGAAAATATTCACAAATTATTGTCTACTAACTTACGTAATTATTTATAATTTATTTTTAAATGAACTGATAAACATACTTATGGCAATCATCCCATGAACTAAAGTTTCACAGCAGCACCAACATTAGCAGAAGAAAGAAGAAGAAGAAGAAGAAGAAGAAGAAGAAGAAGAAGAAGAAGAAGAAGAAGAAGAAGAAGAAAAAAACGAAGGAGGAGAAGGTGGACTGAAGTTGTTTAAAAAATTGATACAAGTTAAAACTTTAAAAAAAATATGTATAGATAAAATGAGGGCGACCAAATAAGGCGCCCCGTACAATTTTTACGTATTTTAGTTCATTAATTTTTTAGTCTCAACTACTAATTTTGTTCCAGAATACCAACTTCTTCCTCCGTTTCAAAACAAAATGAACCTATTATTATTTGCAAGTTAAATAAGATTTTCTTTGACCATACTTTTTACAAATAATTTTTTAATATTTTAAATTATTAACTATTGTAACTTATGATACTTTTATGTCATTTCTAAATATATTATTTCAAAAATAATTATAAAGTTTATTTTTAAAGTCAGACCGAAAATTAATCAATTTGATCCTCGTCTTTCGAATGGTTTATACCAAAGTAATATGAAGCTTAAAATGTGAATTGCTTAATACCAAATTTTGAAACATGTGATTAAACGCTACACCTCTATTTTATACATTGGTATGTATTAAAGGTGAAATTGCGACTTAAAGCTATAAACTAGCATATAGTTCACAATGCATTTTATATGTTTAAGTTTGTTAAACACATGTGATATTCAACATTAGGTTGGCAGAGTCACATTGAGTTTAATGATTATAGGTTCAAATCTCACTCAAATTTCGTTTTTTGTTCCTCTCTTCAAAGACAAAATATATCTCTTTTTCCTTTTATATATAAAAAATCACTCGATTAAGGTCGTGAAGAGCTGATTAAGCTCTTAGCTCTTACCATTCTCTTATTTTGTTCTCTTTTCTTTCGCTATGATTGATCCTCAACCTAATATAACATTTAAAGATTGATAATGATGGGGCGATGGTTATAATAATATTAAAAAAAGTAGATGATCCTTCTATTAGTATGTGATGAGAGTAGTTTTATATCGATTGATCGATAATTACAATGTTTGATAAAAAAATATAGATCTTGGTTCAACTAATTAAATTTGTGTAAATAAGGGTCAATCTTAATTGGCAATAATATCCTAAAGATGAAGTTCTCAGAAGTGCAATAAATACTACATAGATATATTCTAATAGCGACGGCAACATACAACCAATTATACTTAAAAGTCAAAGGAAATAACGTAGCATTAAATATTGATTAACAATAAATGATATTTAAGTAAATAGAATGAATGAGCCACCCAAGAAAAGACAGAATCAGTAAATATTCTTTCTGACAATAATGAGTGATGGACAATTCTTTGAAGATCTGAGTTATTCTCGGATCCGATGAAAAAGTGTAGACAAGAATCTTAGTGAAAATGATGTGTTTGTATCCTTGCAATAAGATATGAGTCTCTCCTTTAAAGTCAAAGTGTATTTTACAAATGAATATAATATGCCCCTATCATTGGGTCTCTTTCTATTTATAGGGAACATGTTCCTAAGAATCCTAACAATCGAATGCAGAGAATACCTACTAGAATATTCTCTTTTATGTCCTATCGTGAAATTAGCTGTTATAGCTCTATGAAGGGTGCTCGACCTCAACCTTGATCCCTGGCGACTCCTCGACTTCAGCCTTTGCTGACTATTCGACCACAATCTTCATTCCTGATTAAATCATTTCGACAGACGGTGACCTCGAGATGTTTTAACGATATCAATTTGACTTATATTCTAGAGATAGATTTTGACCCATACAGTTAGTCCCTTCCCTTATAGAGGCCGGCTTCGCGGACGAGTTTGATGAGCGGATCGTGTTATTGGTGGTCGATCTAATCAAGCGAATTACGTAGGTCGTGGTTATTGCGGTGAGCAGGTAACGTGGCCCTCTATGGACCGCACATTTCAAATGCTTTGAATTTTCCAAGTGATTTGCTGGAGTTATGTTGTCTACGAGTTAGGATGATGTCATGAGGTCATGCGTTATTATGACGTATATTTCCGATGCATCGTTTTGTTTTGTGTGTGACCTTTGATTAGACTTGCCATTTCAATTTCGGTGCCAATCATGATGAGATTTTCGATTTCGATGCCATGACCTTTATAAATAGGGTTTTGGACATGATTTTGGAGTTTTAAATCTTCTAACACTTCAAAATCCCATACATTTCTCTTGCTTTCTTCTTCTCCAAATTTCTATTCCATGTTTCAGCGGCTTACCTTGTTCTTTTTTCCCTCTTGTTTGTTATTCTCCTTCCTTGCATTGAATCATGTCTAACATACCTTCTGAGGCTGGAGAGGGGATTTATGTTGCTCCCTTGGCAGTGGTGTTCCCCTCCCATGAGGAGAGCGTTCCTACCACCGCTAAGGAGGAAACCTTCCCGTCGATATAGGAGATAATCCCACGCAACCCTGATTCCAAATTATATTTCATCGAATCACCTGAGGCCGCACTTGGAGCTTTTCGGTAAGTGATGATGGTGGAGTAATTAGTGGAGCTTAAGGCTAAATTCGGCCTTCCCAATCATATCGAGTTGATATCGGTCAAGGGGGATACAGTATAGGTCTACTGTCTAGGGTATTGCACCCTCTACGCCTACCCTTCCAATTCGGCTATTCTTTTTCCCTCCTTTTACTAATGGAAGATTTCTATCATTACTATGGTGTTTGTCATGTTTGTCCTGCTCAGATCACGACGTACATCTATAAAGCTATAAAGATGCTCACTAAGTTTGCTGAGCTGGGTGGGGTCGAACTGACACTGCCACACTTAATTAATCTATTCGCTCCGAGCTTTTATAGGGGAACGATGCTGAACCATCGCCACCAAGGGGGTAAATTCTTGGTGGTGAAGATGGACGACAAGGCCAGTCATCAATTCTGGTTTAACTTTTTTTTTTGTTAGAACCGATGACGTTGTGGAAAATGTCAATGACTTTCCTGAGGTTTCGAATTATACCCATAAGTACTTTGGTTTCTCCCCCGTGTTCGGTCCTGAATTTTGACTTCTCGCCTTCTTCTTTTGCGGCCAAGACTTCGCCTCCTCCTTTGGACGCTCATATTTTTGACTGGGTCGAGTGGATTCTCCCTCACATTTTAGAGATTCGTGAATGTCCAAGTTTTTTTAAGAAATTTGGGCATGCTCTTCCTTCGATTGGTAATTTCCTTTTTACCATCAGCGTCTTGATTTCTTTGCTCGTTCGCCTTTGATGATTTTTCCTTTTTTGTTTTTTCTCTAGCTTCGTCCAAGGGGTCTACGAGGAAGTCGAGAACTCCCACGCCTTCGTTCCAGAAGAGGAAGTCTACTACACCCTCAATTTCTGCCCCTGTTTCGACCGTTATTGATCCTATCTTTGTTCCAGTTTCCTCTGTCAATGCGTCCGAATTTTTTCCTGTTTCGGCTATGGATACTTCGACTTCTCCTATGTATTCTCTCATCGATGAGGATTATGAACATTTGCCTAGTGATGGAGATATCTTGCCTCAAAATAGAAGGTTAGTGGATGTTGGTGACGGTCACTCATGTTGTTGATGCGGCAGAAGGAGATTTTTATCTGTGTGAGAAGGTGACTATTCTCGTGGGAGATGATATTGAACCAATTTCGAGATTTCAAGGTCAGTGGGAGACGATGTAGATGTGTCTTTTCCTTTTGCGTTGATGGAAACTGAAGGGACGACTGCTGATATTCGTGGCGAGATGAGGCATCGACTTCTCGAACAGTTGTAGAGACCTCCTTGCCGGCCGATGAGAGGGGCAAAAGCATCACTGAGGAGGGCGATGAATCAGTTTCTGACGTGATGCGGGCGACCTGAGGATGATGGAAGTGGGGCTTACCCAGCTTGAGGTAAGGTTTGAAGGTTCTACGAGGACCATCGCGATCCCCATGGATCGTGACCCGTTGGTGAACACCGGGGAGGTAGTCTCTGTCCTCGGCCCTCTCTATTCAGAAATAGAGGGTATAAACCTCTAGAGATGGACGATAGTGCTTTGTCGAGGAGCATTGTTGGCTTTGCTCTCAGGGTGAGTGCTTGTGTTTCAAACTCTCATTTGTTCTTTGCTTTTCAGGGCGTCCTTGGTTCTAACTTCTTTTTTCTCTTACCTTTTTATGATTGTAGATGATGATCTTGGAGATCGAGAGTGTCTAGATGGAGATGAGGCGTAAAGACATCTTTGTATAATTGAAGGATAAGTACTTTGAGTATCGTGGAAAGCATTAAGATCTCCGCAGAAGGTTTCATTAGGGTGACGACATGCAGGGCCTTCGGGACGAGTTAAAAGAGAAGAATGATGAGCAAGTGCGGGCAATCAAGAAGTGTAGCGTCCTCGAGGGATGCTGAGGAGTATGAAGGAGGAGCTAGAGGTCAGTAGGGGCGTGGAGGCCCAATGTAGCGACCTTCAAGCTCAAGTGATCGAGTTGCGAGGGTAGCTAGAAGAGTGCCGACTTCAGCCGGAGGCCCTCAATGGTGAAATTTCTGAGAATCAAAAGGGGCTCGAAAAGGCAGAGTCTTCTTGTTTTGAGGCTTGAAGGAAGACGTAGATGCTTGAGTTGGCGAATAGGACTCTCCGAGCCGAGTGGGATAATAATCAATCAATGGCGAGAGCTAAGGAATATTGACTCGAGGAGAGTTGGAGAAAGATAACTCTATTCTTAATAATCGAGTGGCCACTTTGGAGGTTGAGAAGGCCCAATTATTTGCACAACTATCCTTCTCCCGTATTTTAGATTTTTGCAATGTACCTCGGGAGTTGTATGAAGAATAGATTCATGCCGAGGCCCACTTAGATGTATTTTGAGATTTGCATGCGGCGGGGTCTGTCTCAGAGGCTGCCCTTAAAGATGTTCGTGTTAAGGCTCGTGAAGCTCGAGTCGCTTGTAAATATGATCCTGCTAAGCTTGAGGCTGATGAGGAGGACAGGGGCGAGGGTATAGACTGGCTTGAGTAGAACTCTTGGTATGATACTGCTTATCCCCGGGGCGAAGGTGGCGACGACGAGGGGGATCGAGATAGTGAGGGTACCGGTGGTCAGGGTGGTGACGCCGTTGAAGACCGAGCTGGAAAGGGCACTGAGGTCCATGATGGCGATGGTAGTAGTTTTCCTTTTGCCGTTTTTGTGTATTTTTGTCGACGTCTTCACAAGCCTTTGTAAACGGTGTAAGTATGAGCTATCAAAGTTGTTCCTTCCATCTTCTTATGTTCCTGTGGTTTCTTTTCTATACTTGTATTTTTTTCTGTTGTTTGCTCGTTTGCTTTTTATCTTTCTTATTGTTGTTGTCTTTTAGCTGGTCGTGGCCTTGGAGCCGAATATTCATAGTTCGCGTGTGTTTTTTCATTGAGATATGGCCGAGGACCGATAGGTGTTTATTCGAGCGAGGCCGAGCATAACTTTTCATTAAATCGTGGTCGATGGCTGATAGGTTCTTGTTGGAACGGGGTTGAACATAACCTTTTCTTAAGTTGCGATCAAGGGCTGACACGTGTTTGTTCGAGCTTAGTCAAACATAACCTTTCGTTAAATTACGGCTGAGGTCCGATAGGTGTTTGTTCGAGTGGTGTCGAACATAACCTTTTTTTAAGTTGTGGCTGAGGGCCAGTAGGTGCTTGTTCGAGCTTAGTCAAACATAACCTTTCATTAAATCATGACCTAGGGCCGATAGGTGTTTGTTCGAGCGGGATCGGACATAACCTTTTGTTAAGTCGTGGTCGAGGGCCGATAGGTGTTTGTTCGAACGTGGTCGAACATAACCTTTTGTTAAATCACGACTGAGGGCCGGTAGGTATTTGTTCGAGCGCGGTTAAACATAAACTTTTATTAATTCACGGTCAAGGGTCGTTAGGTATTTGTTCAAGCGAGGTCGATCATAACCTTTTCGTTAAATTATTGCCGAGGGCCGCTAGGTATTTGTTAAAGAGAGGTCAAACATAACCTTGATTAAAAAAAAGGTGAAATGGGTGATAAATGTAAGTTTCTTATTACTTTGGCATTGTTTTTTTGGTTACATACTTGAAGAGAGTTACTGATTTTGGGTGTTGGCCAGTGTTCTAGTCCCAGTCCCAGTCTACCTAGTCCCTTCATTGCTGGACTTGTAGAGTATTGAGGATTCGAGCAATGAAAATAACAAGTCTGTACCTCGCATATTTTGACTCGTTGTGTTCCCTTTACCGCCTCATTGAAAACCTCCTTGAGAAAACCCAAATGGGACAAAATTCAAGCAAGGGAAAAAGAGTACGACTTGGGGGACACTTTCTCTCAGAAGTTGAAGTATTTGAGGTGGTTGAAGTTCCAATTGTTTAGTAGTTTCTTTCCTTCCAATGTTTCTAGTTGGAATGAACCTTTGTTTTCTTTGGCTGTGATTTTATACAGACCGTCCTGGTTTTTTCTCAACTTGCCTTCCCAGGGGTCTTTGCTCACTTGAGTTTTGTCTTTCAATATGTAGTCCCCAACTTTAAGTGGCCGAACCTTTGTTTTTTTGGTTTGTTGTAATAGCGTTCTGTTTTTTTTGGGCCACCATTCTTATGTATGCCATATCTCTTCGTTTGTCGATCTCGTCGAGTTCCTACCTTCTACTCTCATCGTTACTCGTAGCGCTTTCGTAGGAATACCTTAGGCTAGTTTCTCCATTAGGCTAGTTTCTCCGACTTCGACCGATATTACTGCCTTGGTCCCATAGACCAAAGAGTAGGGCGTCTCTCCTATGCTCGTCTTCGGAGTTGTTCGGTAGGCCCACAATAATTTTGGTAGTATTTTCGGCCACAATCCCTTTGCATCCTCAAGCTTTTTCTTCATTATGTTTAGTATGGACTTGTTGGAGGACTCTGCTTTCCTGTTACCCGTTGGGTGATATGGGGTAGAGATTATCCTCGTGATATGCCATATTTCAAAGAATTTAGCGATTGTCTTTCTCGTGAATTAGGGTCCGTTGTCACAACTAGGGGTGGGCATAAAGTCTGAAAAACCGAATTCCAAACCAGACCGAATTAATTCTGTATTTCAGTTTCAATTTTTTTGATATTTCGGTCTAATTCGGTATTACATTTTTGGTATTTCAGTATTACGATACGATCCTCGGTATTAGGATCTTGAAATTTTGGTACACTAAAAATCGATTACTGAATTTTTAAAGACTTTCTTTTTTTAAGCTGGACCTACAGTTAGCTACTACATTGCCCAGCAGCCCAGCCCAACAATTTCTAATGTAATTTCCAGCCCATTGCCCACTCCAGCGCCCCAGCCCAATCCCACTCTCTATTCTTTGTCTTTCATTCAATTAGTGTCTAAAGATTAGGGCATTAGGAATGGGCAGTCACAACTCACAACTCATAAATCACTCCTCACTCCTCAGAAAATTAATTAGGATTTAGGGATCGACTGTTGTTTCAAAAATTTCGGGCAAACGAAGACCAAAATTCAAAGAGACCGGTTGCTGTTTTAGATGCTTGCTGTGACTTCAGAGATCGGCTGATGTGACTTTAAAGAATCAAAATTCAAAGGTGTGTTTCTAGTTTCTTCCATAATTTACTTGAAAGCTTTCTCCTTTTAAGGTTCTATTCAGAAACGACCTTCTCTTTTGTGCTAGAACTGCTAAAGATTGACTCTTTTTTGAAACATTTTTACTAGTTTTTATTTATTTTACCTTGAAATTAGATTATTGGGTATTTGGGTATGTTCAATAAATGAAAGTAAACATTTTGGCTAAGGTGCATTTGAGCTCTTGTTGTTTCTTAAATAGAGCCGATTCATTGTTCGTTGAGTTATGAATTTTGAGTTGATCTATTGAAGATTTGATTTCTATATTGTAATTCCTATTTAATGTCATTTCTCTGTTTGATTGTTTTGTTAGCCAAATGCTAATCTGTTTTCCCCTGCTTTGTAGTTTTTTCTTTGTTTGAATATGTTAGGTCTTGGACCATTCTCCCCATTTTTGACTATTTCCTACACTTTGTTTATGTTTCATATGCTTTCATATCTTTCTCCTTAATCACTTTATCAGTAAAATCATTTTGATCTAAAATTTCTCCTTGTCCTATTGGGTTTCTTGTGTTCTTACATTTTGAGTTAGTTGAATAGAGGACTAAGTTCAGCTCATATTTCTTTTGGAGCAGCATGCTTATATTGTTTTTGCGGTATATATCTTCTGAAGTTTCTAACAGTTCTTGCTTGATGGGTTGGTACTTCACATGAAAGAGTTTTTTATTTGTATCTTTTATTTTCTTTATAGAGTGATCTCTTGTTTGGAAACTAGTGTTTGGTTCTATAGATGAAATAAACTTTTTCCTCCTTATGCATTTTGATCATTTTATTTACTTTCTGCTGATTATTTGTAATTGCATAACATTTTGGCTTGCTGCTGCCTCTGTTATTCTGTTAATTGTATAGACCTGATGCCTCTCTTAAATGATCCAAATCTATTGATCCATCCAAAATTTCAAATACAGTGTTCTTTCTATGGTTGAATCCATACAAATAAATTCTTTACCTTACTTGTATAAATGGCAGATGAAAGTAGAGTAAGTGATGCCGGTTCAAGTGAAAGTTTACCTATTACTGAAGATAGCAACACCAACACCATTGATACTCAAGATTCTAAGAAAAGAAAAACCATGCAACTTAGATATGATGTTTGGAATTATTTTGATAAATTTAAGGTAAATGGGGTTGGTAAAACAAGGTGTAGATATTGTAAGAAAGCTTATGCCGCTAATTCATCTAGGAATAGAACAACAAGATTGAAAAATCATTTGACTATATGCAAAGAATTCCCACCTAACATTGATAAAGATAATAGTCAAACAAACATAAATTTTCAATCTTGCCAAAATAATGGAGGATCACTTTGGAAAGTTGATCAAAAAGTGGTTAGGAGGGCCTTAATTGAGATGCTAGTTATTGATGAACTACCATTTATCTTTGTAGAAAATGAAGGATTTATGAAATTTATGAGAATAACTCAATCACTATTTCGTCTTCCTTTTCGTAGAACAATAACAAGAGACTGTTATGAAGTTTACGGTGAATTGAAGCAAAATATAAGAAGGTCTTTTAGAGAAGCGCAACCAAATATTTGCCTCACAATAGACACATGGACTTTATTACAAAGAATAAATTATATGGGTTTGACAGCCCACTTCATTGATAAAGATTGGAAGTTGGATAAAAGAATTCTAAATTTTTGCCTTATCACTAGTCATAAGGGTGAAGAGATGGCTAAAGTTATTTCAAATTGTTTGCTTGAATGAAAATTAGACAAGGTATTCACTATTACCGTGGACAATGCTTCTTCAAATGATGTCAAAGTCAAAGAATTGTCTAAACAGTTAGATATGTGAAAAACTAATATGATGAGTAGTAAACATCTTCATGTGAGATGCATGGCTCATATACTAAATCTAATTGCGCAAGATGGTTTGAAAGAACTTGATGCTTCTGTCACACGTGTTAGAAATATTATGAGGTATGTGAGATCTTCTCCTGCAAGGACCTTAAAGTTTAAATAGTGTTGTGCACATATAAAGGTAGAATGTATCAAAACATTATGTTTGGATGTTCCTACTAGGCGGAGTTCCACCTATTTGATGTTGGATACGACACAAAACTTTGAAAAGGCCTTTGAAAAGTTTCATCTTTTTAATGATGGATTTTCTGCTTATCAATGTTCTTATCTTTGTGAAGATGGTAGTAGTGCAGGTCCTCTTTAATCTGATGATTGGGTGAATGTGAGGAATGTGATAGAGTTTCTTGCAAGATTTCACGAGCTCACTAAAGAAGTTTCAGGTTCACGTTATGTCACTTGTAATTCTCATTTTGAGGATGTATCTGAACTTTATTGTCAATTGAAAATATGTTTAATTAGTGAGGATGAGCATTTGAGAAAAATGGCTGAGGGGATGCAAGAAAAGTTTAAGAAGTACTGGGGTGAGCCTGAAAAGATGAATAAAATAATTTTTATTGCTTCCGTATTGGATCCATGTAACAAATTTGAATATGTAGAAGGAGCACTTGAAGAACTTTTTGGGGAGGAAAAGGGAAGAAAATAAATGCTGAGGTGTATGCTTATATGAATTCTTTGTTTGAAGAGTATCTAAAAAAGTATTCAACCGGATCTTGTCCTCAATCTCCATCTAGTTCTAATTCATCTAATAACACATCTAATACATCTAGTGGGAGTGTTATTACTGCATCACTAACAAGGACGAAGCTTCACTTGAAGAAACAAAAGGAAGACAATGGAAGTGGGGGTGCTAAATCAGAGTTTGATAAATACATTAGTGAAGAACAAGATCTTTTTAATGAAGAATTTGATATCTTAAGTTGGTGGAAAACATATGCTCCTATATTTCCTATTCTTTCGGAGTTGGCTCATGATGTGTTGGCCATTTTAATTTCTAGTAAGGTGTCGGTATGTGCATTTAGCATCGGTGGCCATATTCTTGATTAATTTAGGAGTTCATTGACTCCTAAATGTGTGCAAGCTCTTGTTTGTGTTCAAAATTGGCTTAGAGAAGAGAAGAATCCTATTAGTGTTGAAGAAGCCTTGAAGTATCTTGAGGAAATCGAGCTTCGTAAGCTTTCATATTTTGTGTATAGTTTAGTTCAAAATAATATATCATACTTGTTTATTTTTATGACATATTTGGTCGAATTATCTTTAGACATGAAAAATAATGGAAGCACTACTAGCATTGTTTGAATTTTGATGTATAGTTGCAACTTGCAACATGAGTGGTAAGTTTAATACTCTATTTGTTTGGTGATATACTTTTATAGTTTTATTTTATTATCATCTGATGTTCTAAATGCCAATATCACACAAGAAGGGGGGGGGGGGGGATTTGTGTGGTACCTAATTTTCGCACTAGAAGAACCTGGTTCTTCTAGATGTACTTACTATGACTGTTTGTGGAATTAAGAGTGCATAAATTAAAGAACACAGAGATTTTTACGTGGAAAACACCTGACTCAAAAAGTGAAAAAATCACGACCTACTACTCAGTAGGATTTTTTCAAACTTCCACTAAAATCACTGAGCCAAAAATAACATTTACAAACTCTTGTAAACCTAAGGATTAAACTCTAATCCCAGTGTGACACACAACCTCAACTGCTGCGACACTTTCAAGTTAACTCTAACTTGAATACTCAAAGTACCTAATACAATTGCTTCTATGAAAGCTGAAAGGTACAATATGAAAATACCTACTACAATTGAACTAGAAATAAAGAAAGACACAATGGAATTGGTTCTTTAATCTAGTTCATGTAGCTTCATATTTGCACACTTGAATCACACACGAATTGCTTGCAAAAAGACTTGCTATTTTGCTCCCAATTCACGTTTAACTTCTGCATTTTTGTGCAATCACATGTAAAAGAGAACAATCATTATTATTTATAGAGTTAGTAATCAGAGTTTGATTAAAACTCGAATTGCTGATCCTTCATCAAATTCGAGTCTTAGAACAACTCAAACTCCAATCATTATCCTTGATCCGGATGTAGTTCTCTTCACATAAGGAGACTTCAACTCCTTATCCTATGCAACCTTTTCTATCAACTCAGAAGATATTGTTGCTGATCCTTGAGACTTATCTTCTTCACACGTATGTCACATGTGTAAGCATATCAACACTGTGTCTCACATGATGGACCTGGTTCATGACTGAGTTCATTTTGTCAATCTTCAAAACTTCATCTGAACTTGGGCCAACAAATTCCCCCTTTTTGATGATGACAAACTCTGTGCTTTTATTGATCAGAGATCATGTGGAACTCAGCTTAATTTTCACACTGTAATTTAACTTATCATTAAGGACCAGGTTTAATCAGGTTATAACCATCACACTATTTCAGAATACAAAGTAAAGCACAATATCTCTTCTCCCTTTTGGCATCATCGAAAAGTTGCATATTATATGAATCCCAGATGTTAATTATTACTCATGGCCACTGGGGCAAATGCAAGTGAAAACATGATTTAGTTAATCAATAATCAGCTTCACAAAAAATTTAACTATTAAGATAAGAAGTTTCATAGAACAAGAGAAAACAAAGCACATTGTCATTCATTTGGAGATGTTTCTACAAAATAGACCACAAAAAGAAAAATAAACATCCAACAATGAGCAAAAAAATAGAGAAAAGTCCCGAATCTGGGTCACTGAGGGGGTTTCTAAACTGGTTCTAGGGCTTGGAGGAACTAGAAGGTTGGGGTTGAAGAAGATTGAGCATTGTTTGGAGCATACCTTCACTCTTTTCTTTTTCCTTTGCTAGCTCATCTTTGGGCCATTTCTTTCACTTTCTAGTTGAGCAATGCGAGCTTGGAGCCTAGCAATTTCTGCATCTTTAGTGCCACACTCCAGAACCAATGCCTTAACTTTGCTGTTCACAGGGTTACACTTAGCAAATAGTCACAAGCCTACAGAGTTTTAATTCCAAAGTGCTCTTTGCTGGAGGCCATATCCCACTTTTTCAATGGCACATCTAACTTGTCCAAGATAGTTGTCAGTATAAACCCATAAGGTATGGCATGAGCCTTGGAGCCATTTATCACTCTATCCAGCAACTTGACAATAAAAGCAGGCTAGCTAATCTTCTTTCCTGTCACAAGAAACTCCAGAAAGACCAGGTCCATATAATTTGCAGTGTGTCTTCTCTCCTGTCTGGGCAGCAAACACTCGTTCACAAACTCAAAAAGCACCTTGTGCTCAGGCTTTATTTCACTCTTTTGCACAAACCTAGCCTCAGGCACTTCTTCAGCAGACTTGGTATCACAGAAATTTCTGGTAATTTGGAGAGCATAAGGGAGAGAATCTAGACAAGGCCACCTTTGCCTAGTATAGTCATCATAGCCCCCACAGGGTATGTCTAGAATTCTACCCAATTTAGGTGCATCAAACTGCACCGTTACTCCCTTCACCAAACTGGTAACAACCCCATTCACTATTGTGGCATTTGCCATAAACTCTATCAGCTCTTTTCTTGCCAGCCTGCCATCCAGTTGAAAAACCAGGTCCTTCCACCCCTGTGCACTCAAGGCATCAACCAATCTCTTCATGTCTGGCTCCTCCAGGTCTTTCAGAATTCTTCCTTTCAATATCTTTCTCCTGCCAAAGAGGACAAATCTGTCATGTTCCTTTTCAGATTCCTTTTCTTCTTCTTCCTCTCCACACCATGCTTCTTCTTCTTCAGGAACTTTCACTTGTTTACCTTTGACTGCAGACCTGGTTCTTTTTGCCTGGGAGGGTTCAGCAGATACATATTCTGAAGACTTCTTGGTAGAAGTCTTGGATTTCTTTGGTGTAGAAGTGGGAACCTTCTCAGTTGTACCTCTTTCCTGATGGACCAGTTCCATCTCCTCCTCTTCTTCTTCTGAAGCCACAGAACTTTCCACAACTTTAGCTTTTCCCTTTTCCTTCTTTTTTTTCTTTCTTGCCTCTAGGGCTTTCTGCAATTCAGCCTCACTTTGCCTTACCCTGATTCTAGTAGCTCTCACCTTTGGTGCTGAAGGGACAGTAGACTTAGGAGATGACACCTTGCTCTTCTTTGTTGGCTTAGAGGCAGTTGGAGCCTTTTGAGAAGAAGCTTTGCGCTTCTTGGGATCATAGCTTGCTCCAACTTTCTTCAGAATGTCAGCCAAGGTTTCTTCCACAGATGGACTAGGTGCATCTTGTTGTTCACTCAGGTGCACAAGACCTTCAGCAGGCTCCCCAGATCCACTTCCCCTAGCTTGTTGCCACTCTCCTCAACTCCTCCACAAATTGCAATAATTTTACCTTTCTTTTTCTTTCCCTTCCTCTTCGATTCTCCCTCACTTATATCTCTCACAACTCCCAGCAGTACAAACCTATCATCTACTTTCTCCACTAAATTAGAAAAAACATAGTATGTATTTACCTCTTTAGGGGTTTCTTGATTCTTGTTTGAGTCAGAAGACCCATGTTCTTCTCCATCGCTTGCAGAGACAAAAACTTCAGACTTAGAGCTTGAGTTAGATGATTCCTTTTCATAGATTTCCCCTTTTTGACTCGCTTTCAATTTTTCGTTGAGAGTTGTTCTCAGAGCACCAGTAGCTACAGTCTTTCTTGCCAACTTTTTCTGTCGGTGGAATCTAGGTTTAGGGTTGTCGCTAGGAGGTATAGATGAAGATGTGTTAGGAGATGCTGGTAGGGGAGTTAATGGATTTTCTTGAGGATTAGTCATGGTGGAGAAATTCTTGAGAATTTTGGGAGTTTTGGAGAATTTTAGAGAGAAGGAAGATGATTAAAGGTTTAAGCATAATGACGGTTATGGAAAAATAGGGGTATGTGGAGTGTATTTAAAGTAGAGTATGATTAGGTGCAGTAATGGCAGTCTTTTTGCAGTGGTCAATCAGGAGTCTAATCCTATTAGGACTCCGATCTTTAAGCGATAATTGATCGACGCTAGATTTTAGGAAATAATCCCATTTTATTTAGAATTCTAAGAGAATGAAACTGGTTCAATGCTCAACAGTTATAATTTTAGGAGTTTGGTTAGGATAGGACTTCTGCTCATAATTGGAATATTTATTTTTCTAATTGTGCAAAATATAGAAATATACCTGACCTTTTCTCATGAGCATATACTGATGAACCAGGTTCTTCAAGTAGAACTTCTCTTGATTATGCCTCATATATCAGAATAGAAAAAAACTTTGTAAGAGATCAATGAATTAATATAAACACACGTCACAGGAGTATACTAATTAGAGTATGAGACTGAGTAAGAATTAGTCTAAATATTTACATAAACTCAGAACCTCTAACCAAAAATGTGTTTTTTTTCAACTTTTTTTCATTGCATTCTGAACTGGTTCCTTTTAGGTGATCTTAATCATCCCTAATTCCAACCTGCTCCTTTCAAAGTTTTCCCTATTCAGTGCTTTGGTAAAGATGTCAGCTATTTGTTTATCAGTAGCACAAAATTCTATTGAGATTAATCCTTTCTCGTAATTATCTCTCAAGAAGTGGTGTCTAACATCTATGTGCTTGGTCCTTTTGTGATGAACAAAGTTCTTTGTCATACTTATAACGCTAGTGTTATCACAAAATATTGGTATGAATCCCACTTCTATTCCAAAATCTACTAATTGTTGTTTAATCCATAGTAGTTGAGCACAACAAGAAACTGCAGCCACATACTCAGCTTCAGCAGTAGATAGGGCTACTGAATTTTGCTTCTTGGTAGCCTATGATACAAGACACGAGCCAAGAAAGTGTGACATACATGAGGTGCTTTTTCTATCCACTAGGAAACCTGCATAGTCAGCATAAGCATATCCTACTAGATTGAAATTACTACCTTTAGGGTACCAAAGGCAAAATTCAGTAGTGCTTTTCAAATATCTCAATATCCTCTTGACAGCAGTCAAGTGAGACTCTTTTGGATTTGCCTGAAAACGAGCACATAGCCCTACACTGAAAATAATGTCAGGTCTATTGGTAGTAAGATACAAAAGTGAACCAATTATACCCTTATACAACTTCTGATCAACTGATGAACCAAGTTCATCAATATCTAATTTAGTGGCAGTTGCAATAGGTGTATCTATTTCTTTAGAATCCTCAATTTTAAACTTCCTGATTAGTTCTTTTGTATACNTTGGTGGCCCCAAAGATTATGTTATAAACATAAATTTGTACAACAAGAAGGTCCTTACCTTTTTCCCCTTAAGAATAAGGTACTATCTATTTTACCTCTCTTGTACCCACACTCCAGTAGGAATTTTGACAGTCTTTCATACCATGCTCTTGGTACCTGTTTGAGTCCATAGAGAGCCTTATCCAGCTTGTACACATGTTCAGGACATTCTTTGCTTTCAAACCCTGGAGGTTGTTTCACAAACACTTCTTCCTTCAAGTAGCCATTCAGGAAGGCACTTTTGACATCCATTTGATGAAGAGTGAATTCCATATGTGCTGCAAAAGCTATAAGAAGCCTGACGGCCTCTAGTCTTGCAACTGGAGCAAATGTCTCATCATAATCTATTCCTTCCTCTTGACTGTAACTTTGGACTACCAACCTTGCCTTGTTCCTTGTGACAGTTCCATCTTCATCAAGTTTATTCCTAAAGACCCATTTAGTGCCAATGACTGATCTATCCTTGGGTCTTGGAACTAGGTACCAAACTTGACTTCTTTCAAACAGGTTTAGCTCATCCTGCATTGCATTCACCCAATATGCATCCTGCAAAGCCTCAACAATATTTTTAGGTTCAATGATAGATAAGAAAGCATCAAAAGCACACAGATTCTTTAATTGTGATATGGTTTTGACTCCAGATGTTGGATCAGTGATAATGTTCTCAATGGTATGAGAACTTTGATACTTGTGAGATTTTACAATCAACTGGATTCTGCTGGATGTTTCAGCAATTTGAGGAGGAACAGGTTCATGAATAGGTTCCTTTAAGGAGTTTATTTCAATTCCTCTTTAATTTCTTCCCCCTGTCAGGTTGCCCTGTAAGGAAGAACCTGTTCCATTACCTGTTCCTTCTACATGTGTCACTTTGACTTGAGTTGATGCTTCAGCCAAGTCTTTGACCAGTCCAATGGCTTCATCTTCATGTTCATGCCTCTCAGAAAGTGTGTTAGTTTCATCAAATACTACATGCACACTTTCTTCTACACACAATGTTCTTTTATTAAACACTTTATAAGCTTTGCTATGTGAAGAATATCCCAAGAATACTCCCTCATCACTTCTGGGATCAAACTTTCCTAGGGAGTCTTTTCCATTATTGTGCACANATCAAGAGTTCAATTTTTCCTTTCAACTACTCCATTTTGTTGTGGAGTCCCGGGGGCAGAGAAATTGTGATCTATGCCATTTTCATCACAAAATTCAGCAAACTTAGAGTTTTCAAACTCAGTTCCATGATCAGACCTAATGGATGCAAGATGATTTCCTAATTGTTTCTGAGTCTTCCTAACAAATGCAGAAAACATGTCAAATGCTTCATCTTTGGAAGTTAGAAATAAAACCCAGGTGAATCTAGAATAGTCATCAACTAGCACCATTACATACTTTTTTCCACCTCTGCTCATGCTTCTCATTGGACCACATAGATCCATATGAACCAGTTCCAACGTCTTAGATGTACTTACCATTTTCTTGGATTTGAAGGATGACCTTACCTTCTTCCCCTTGCACATGCCTCACAAACTTTGTCTTCCTTGAACTTGATATTAGGTAACCCTACAACCAAGTCCTTGGAGACTA
>MDKF010124147.1:0-14382 GCA_026770625.1 Nicotiana glauca
GTTGAGCATTTTTCCCTTTATCCAACATTAGGGATCCAATCCCTGAGTTGAGTGTTTTTCCTTTAGCCAACATTAAGGCTCCAATCCCTGAGTTGAGCGTTATTCCATTTAGCCAACATTACGGCTCCAATCCCTGAGTTGAGCATTTTTCCTTTAGCCAACATTAGGGCTCCAATTCCTGAGTTGAGCATTTTTTCCTTTAGCCAAAATTAGGGCTCCAATCCCTGAGTTGAGCATTTTTTTCCTTTATCAAACATTAGGGCTCTAATCTCTGAGTTGAGCATTTTTCCCTTCAACCAACATTAGGGCTCCAATCCCTGAGTTGAGCATTTTTTCATTAAGCCATCATTAGGGCTCCAAACCCTAAGTTGAGCATTTTTCCCTTTAGCCAATATTAGGGCTCCAATCCCTGAGTTGAGCATTTTTCCCTTTAGGCAACATTAGGGCTCCAATCCTAAGTTGAGCATTTTTCCTTTAGCCGATATTAGGGCTTAAATCCCTAAGTTAAACTTTTTACCTTTAGCCCACATTAGGGCTCCCATCCCTGAGTTGAGCATTTTTCCTTTAGCCAACATTAGGACTCCAATCCAAGAGTTGAGCATTTTTTCTTTAGTCAACATTAGGACTCTAATCCTTGAGTTGAGCGTTTTTCCCTTTAGCAACCATTAGGGCTCCAATCCCTGAGTTGAGCGTTTTTCTTTTGGCGAACATTAGGGCTCCAATCGCTGAGTTGAACATTTTCCCTTTAGCCAACATTAGGGCTCCAATCTTGAGTTGAGTGTTTATCCCTTTACCCAACATTAGGGATCCAATCCCTAAGTTGAGTGTTTTTCCTTTAGCCAACATTAGGGCTCCAATCCCTGAGTTAAGCTTTTTCCATTTAGCCAACATTAGGGCTCCAATCCTTGAGTTGAATGTTTTTCCTTTTGCCAACATTAGGACTCTAATCTCTGAGTTGAGCATTTTTCCCTTTATCCATCATTAGGGCTACAATCCCTGAGCTGAGCGTTTTTCCTTTAGCCAACATTAGGGCTCCAATCTCTGAGTTGAGCGATTTTTCCTTTAGCCGACATTTGGGATCCAATCCTTGAGTTGAGCATTTTTCTTTTTCCCAACATTATTGCTCCAACCCCTGAGTTGAGCATTTTTCCCTTTAGCAAACATTAGGGCTCCAATCCCTGAGTTGAGCGTTTTTCCTTTAGCCAACATTATGGATCCAATCCCTGAGTTGAGCATTTTTCCTTTAGCCACCATTAGGGCTCCAATCCCTGAGTTGAGCATTTTCCCTTTAGCCAACATTAGGGCTCCAATCCCTGAGTTGAGCGTTTATCCCTTTACCCAACATTAGGGATCCAATCCCTGAGTTGAGTGTTTTTCCTTTAGCCAACATATGGGCTCCAATCCCTGAGTTGAGCATTTTCCCTTTAGCCATGATTAGGTCTCCAATCCTTGAGTTGAGCATTTTTCCCTTCAGCCAACATTAGGGCTCCAATCCCTGAGTTGAGCATTTTTTCATTAAGCCAACATTAGGGATCCAAACCCTGAGTTGAGCATTTTTCCCTTTAGCCAATATTAGGGCTCCAATCCCTGAGTTGAGCGTTTTTCCTGTAGCCAACATTAGGGCTCCAATCCCTGAGAAGGGCATTTTCCCATTTAGACAACATCAGGGCTCCCATCCCTGAGTTGAGAATTTTTTTTCCTTTAGAAAACATTAGGGCTTCAATCCCTGAGTTGAGCGTTTCCTTTAGCCAACATTAGGGCTCCAATCCCTGAGTTGAGCATTTTTCACTTTAGGCAAGATTAGGGCTCCAATCCTAAGTTGAGCATTTTTCCTTTAGCCGATATTAGGGCTCCAATCCCTGAGTTAAACTTTTTACCTTTAGCCCACATTAGGGCTCCCATCCCTGAGTTGAGCATTTTTCCTTTAGCCAATATTAGGGCTCCAATCCCTAAGTTGTATGTTTTTCCCTTTAGCCAACAGTAGAGCTCCAATTCCTTGAGTTGAGCATTTTTCCCTTTAGACAACATTAGGGCCCCAATCCTTGAGTTGGGCGTTTTTCCCTCTAGCCAATATTAGGGCTCCAAACCCCGAGTTTAGCGTTTTTCCTTTAGCCTACATTATGGCTCCAATCCCCGAGTTTTGCATTTTCCATTTAGCCAACATTAGGGCTCAAATCCCTGAGTTGAGTGTTTATCCCTTTAGCCAACATTAGGGCTCCAATCCATTTGTTGAGCATTTTTCCTTTAGCCTACAGTAGGGCTCCAATCCCTGAGTTGAGCGTTTTTTCTTTACCCAACATTAGGGCTCCAATTTCTGAGTTGAGCGTTTTTCCGTTAGCCAACATTAGGTCTCCAATTCCCGAGTTGAGCATTTTTTCATTTAGCCAAAATTAGGGCTCCAATCCCTGAGTTGAGCGTTTATACCTTTAGCCAACATTAGGGCTCCAATCCCTGAGTTGAGCATTTTTCCATTAGCCAACATTAGGGTTCCAATCCCTGAGTTGGGCATTTTCCTTTTAGACAACATTTGGGCTCCAATCCCTGAGTTGAGCATTTTTTTTCCTTTAGCAAACATTAGGGCTCCAATCCCTGAGTTGAGTGTTTTTCCTTTTGCCAAAATAAGGGGTCCAATCCCTGAGTTGAGAGTTTTTCCCTTTAGGCAACATTAGTGCTCCAATCCTGAGTTGAGCATTTTTCGTTTAGCCGATATTAGGGCTCAAATCCCTGAGTTGAACTTTTTACCATTAGCCATAATTAGGGCACCAATCCCTGAGATGAGCATTTTTCCTTTAGCCAATATTTGGGCTCTAATCCCTAGGTTGAGCATTTTTCCCTTTAGCCAACATTCGGTCTCCAATTCCTGAGTTGAGCATTTTTTCTTTTGCCAACATTAGGACTCCTATCACTGAGTTGAGCATTTTTCCCTCTAGCCAATATTAGGGATCCAATCCCTGATTTTAGCGTTTTTCCTTTAGCCGACGTTATGGCTCCAATCCCAGAGTTGAGCATTTTTCCATTAGCCAACATTAGGGCTCTAATCCTTGAGTTGAGCGTTTTTCCCTCTAGGCAACATTAGGGCTCCAATCCCTGAGTTGAGCGTTTTTCCCTTTAGCCAACATTAGGGCTCCAATCCCTGAGTTGAGCGTTTTTCCCTTTAGCCAACATTAGGGCTCCAATCCCTGAGTTGAGCGTTTTTTTTTTAGTCAACATTAGGGCTCCAGTCACTGAGTTAAGCATTTTCCCTTTAGCCAACATTAGGGCTCTAATCCCTGAGTTGAGCATTTATCCCTTTACCCAACCTTAGAGCTCCAATCCCTGAGTTGAGTGTTTTTCCTTTGGCCAACATAAGGGTTCCAATCCCTGAGTTGAGAGTTATTCCCTTTAGCCAACATTAGGTCTCCAATCCCTGAGTTGAGCGTTTTTCCTTTTGCCAACATTAGGGCTCCAATCCCTGAGTTGAGCATTTTTACCTTTAGCCAACATTAGGGCTCCAATCCCTTAGTTGAGCGTTTTTCCTATAGCCAACAATAGGGCTCCAATCCCTGAGTTGAGCCTTTTTCCCTTTAGCCAACATTAAGGCTCCAATCCCTGAGTTGAGCATTGTTCTTTTAGCCAACATTAGTGCTCCAATCCCTAAGTTGAGCATTTTTCCCTTTAGCCAACATTAGGCCTGCAATCCCTGAGTTTAGCGTTTTTCCTTTAGCCAACATTAGTGCTCCAATCCCTGAGTTGAGCATTTTCCCTTTAGCCAACATTAGGGCTCCAATCCCTGAGTTGAGCATTTTCCCTTTAGCCAACATTAGGGCTCCAATCCTTGAGTTGAGTATTTTTCCTTAAGCCAACATTAGGGCTCCAATCCCTGAGTTGAGCCTTTTTCCTTTAGCCAACATTAGGGCTCCAATCCCTGAGTTGAGCATTTTTCCCTTTATCCAACATTAGGGCTCCAATAACTGAGTTGAGCATTTTCCCTTTAGCCAACATTAGGTCTCTAATTCCTGAGTTGAGCGTTTATCCCTTTACCCAACCTTAGGGCTCCAATCCCTGAGTTGAGTGTTTTTCCTTTGGCCAACATAAGGGATCCAATCCCTGAGTTGAGCGTTTTTCCCTTTAGCTTACATTAGGGCTCCAATCCCTGAGTTGAACGTTTTTCCTTTAGCCAACATTATCGCTCCAATCCCTGAGTTGAGCGTTTTTCCTTTAGCCATCAATAGGGCTCCAATCCCTGAGTTGAGCGTTTTTCCCTTTAGCCAAAATTAGGGCTCCAATCCCCGAGTTGAGCATTTTTCTTTTAGCCAACATTAGTGCTCAAATCCCTAAGTTGAGCATTTTTCCCTTTAGCCAACATTAGGCCTGCAATCCCCGAGTTTAGCATTTTTGCTTTAGCCAACATTAGGGCTCCAATCCTTGAGTTGAGCTTTTTCCCTTTAGCCAACATTAGGGCTCCAATCCCTGAGTTGAGCATTTTCCCTTTAGCCAACATTAGGGCTCCAATCCCTGAGTTGAGCATTTTTCCCTTTAGCCAACATTAGGGCTCCAATACTTGTTGAGCATTTTTCCTTAAGCCAACATTTGGGCTCCAATCCCTGAGTTTAGCGTTTTTCCTTTATCCAACATTAGAGCTCCAATACCTTAGTTGGGTATTTTCCATTTAGACAACATTAGGGCTCCAATCGCAGAGTTGAGAATTTTTTAATATTTTAGCCAACATTAGGGCTCCAATCCCTGAGTTGAGCATTTTCCTTTAGCCAACATTAGGGCAACAATCCCTGAGTTGATCGTTTTTCCCTTAAGGCAATATTAGGTCTCCAATCCTGAGTTGAGCATTTTTCCATTAGCTGACATTAGGCCTCCAATCCCTGAGTTGAGCATTTTTCCTTTAGCCAATATTAGTGCTCCAATCCCTAAGTTGAGCGTTATTCCATTTAGCAAACATTAGAGGTCCAATTCCTGATTTGAGCATTTTTACTTTAGCCAACATTAGGGCTCCAATCCCTGAGTTAAGCTTTTTTCCCTTTAGACAACATTAGGGCCCCAATCCCTGAGTTGAGCGTTTTTCCCTCTAGCCAACATTAGGGCTCCAATCCCCGAGTTTAGCCTTTTTCCTTTAGCTAACATTATGGCTCCAATCCCTGAGTTGAGCGTTTTTCCTTTAGCCAACATTAGGGCTCTAATCGTTGAGTTAAGTGTTTTTCCCTCTAGCGAACATTAGGGCTCCAATCCTTGAGTTGAGCGTTTTACCCTTTAGCCAATATTAGGGCTACAATCCCCGAGTTGAGCATTTTTCCTTTAGCCAACATTAGGGCTCCAATCCCTGAGTTGAGCTTTTTCCGGTTAGCCAACATTAGGGCTCCAATCCCTGAGTTGAGCATTTTTCCTTTAGCCAACATTAGGGCTCTAATCCCCGAGTTGGGCATTTTCTTTTTAGACAACATTAGGGATACAATCCTTGAGTTTAGCGTTTTTTCTTTAACCAACATTAGGGCTCCAATCCCTGAGTTGATCGTTTTTTCCTTTAGCCAACATTAGGGCTCCAATCCTTGAGTTGAGCGTTTTTCCCTTTAGCTAACATTAGGGCTTCAATCCCTGAGTTGAGCGTTTTTCCCTTTAGCCAGCATTAGGGCTCCAATCCCTGAGTTGTGCATTTTTCCTTTAGCTAACATTAGGGATCCAATCCCTGAGTTGAGCGTTTATCCCTTTACCCAACATTAGGGCTCCAATCCCTGAGTTGTGTGTTTTTCCTTTAGCCAATATTAGGGCTCCAATCCCTGAGTTGAGCGTTTTTCCATTTAACCAACATTAGGGATCCAATCCCTGAGTTGAGCATTTTCCCTTTTGCCAATATTAGGACTCCAATCCCTGAGTTGAGCATTATTCCCTTTAGCCAAGATTAGGGTTACAATCCCTGAGTTGAGCGTTTTTCCTTTAGCCAACATTAGGGCTCCAATCCCTAAGTTGAGCGTTTTTCCTTTAGCCAACATTAGGGCTCGAATCCCTTAGTTTAGCATTTTTTCCTTTAGACAACATTAGGGCTCCAATCCCTGAGTTGAGAATTTTTCTTTTAGCCAACATTAGGGCTCCAATCCCTGAGTTGAGCGTTTTTCCCTTTAGCCAATATTAGGGCTCCAATACCTGAGTTGAGCATTTATTCCTTAAGCCAACATTAGGGCTCCAATCCCTGTGTTGAGCATTTTTCCCTTTAGCCAACATTAGGGCTCCAATCCCTGAGTTGAGCATTTTTCCTTTAGCCAACATTAAGGCTCCAATCCCTGAGTTGGACATTTTCCTTTTAGACAACATTAGGGCTCCAATCTTTGAGTTGAGCATTTTTGTTCCTTTAGCCAACATTAGGGCTCCAATCCCTGAGTTGAGCGTTTATCCCTTTACCCAACCTTAGGGCTCCAATCCCTGAGTTGAGTGTTTTTCCTTTGGCCAACATAAGGGCTCCAATCCCTGAGTTGAGCGTTTTTCCCTTTAGCCTACATTAGGGCTCCAATCCCTGAGTTGAGAATTTTTCCTTTACCCAACATTAGGGCTCCAATCCCTGAGTTGAGCATTTTTTCCTTTAGCCAACATTAGGGCTCCAATCACAGAGTTGAATGTTTTTCCTTTAGCCAACATTATCGCTCCAATCCCTGAGTTGAGCGTTTTTCCTTTAGCCAACAATAGGGCTCCAATCCCTGAGTTGAGCGTTTTTCCCTTTAGCAAAAATTAGGGCTCCAATCCCTGAGTTGAGCATTTTTCTTTTAGCCAACATTAGTGCTCAAGTCCCTAAGTTGAGCATTTTTCCCTTTAGCCAACATTAGGCCTGCATTCCCTGAGTTTAGCATTTTTGCTTTAGCCAACATTAGGGCTCCAATCCTTGAGTTGAGATTTTTCCCTTTAGCCAACATTAGGGCTCCAATCCCTGAGTTGAGCGTTTTGCCTTTAGCAAACATTAGGGCTCCAATCCCTGAGATGAGCATTTTTCCCTTTTGCCAACATTAGGGCCCCAATACTTGAGTTGAGCATTTTTCCTTAAGCCAACATTAGGTCTCCAATCGCTGAGTTTAGCATTTTTCCTTTATCCAACATCCGAGCTCCAATACCTTAGTTGGGCATTTTCCATTTAGACAACATTAGGGCTCCAATCGCAGAGTTGAGAATTTTTTTATCTTTTAGCCAACATTAGGGCTCCAATCCCTGAGTTGAGCATTTTCCTTTAGCCAACATTAGGGCTCCAATCCCTGAGTTGATCGTTTTTCCCTTTAGGCAACATTAGGGCTCCAATCCTGAGTTGAGGATTTTTCCTTTAGCTGTCATTAGGCCTCCAATCCCTGAGTTGAGCATTTTTCCTTTAGCTAATATTAGTGCTCCAATCCCTAAGTTGAGCGTTATTCCCTTTAGCAAAGGGCTCCAATCCCTGAGTTGAGCGTTTTTCCCTTTACCCAATATTAGGGCTCCAATCCCTGAGTTATGTGTTTTTCCTTTAGCCAATATTAGGGCTCCAATCCCTGAGTTGAGCGTTTTTCCATTTAGCCAACATTAGGGCTCCAATCCCTGAGTTGAGCATTTTCCATTTTGCCAACATTAGGACTCCAATCCCTGAGTTGAGCATTATTCCCTTTAGCCAAGATTAAGGTTACAATCCCTGAGTTGAGCGTTTTTCCTTTAGCCAACATTAGGTCTCCAATCCCTAAGTTGAGCGTTTTTCCTTTAGCCAACATTAGGGCTCCAATCCCTTAGTTGAGCATTTTTTCCTTTTGCCAACATTAGGGCTCCAATCCCTGAGTTGAGAATTTTTCTTTTAGCCAACATTAGGGCTCCAATCCTGGAGTTGAGCGTTTTTCCCTTTAGCCAATATTAGGGCTCCAATACCTAAGTTGAGCATTTATTCCTTAAGACAACATTAGGGCTCCAATCCCTGTGTTGAGCATTTTTCCCTTTAGCCAACATTAGGTCTCCAATCCCTGAGTTGAGCATTTTTCCTTTAGCCAACATTAGGGCTCCAATCCCTGAGTTGGGCATTTTCCTTTTAGACAACATTAGGGCTCCAATCCCTGAGTTGAGCATTTTGTTTTCCTTTAGCCAACATTAGGGCTCCAATCCCTGAGTTGAGCATTTTTCCCTTTAGCCAACATTAGGGTTGCAATCATTGAGTTGAGCATTTTTCCTTTAGCCAACATTAGGGCTCCAATCCCAGAGTTGAGCATTTTTCCTTTAGCCAACATTAGGGCTCCAATCCCTGAGTTGAGCATTTTTCCCTTTAGGCAACATTAGGGCTCCAATCCTGAGTAGAGCATTTTTCCTTTAGCCGACATTAGGGCTCCAATCCCTGAGTTGAGCGTTTTTCCTTTAGCCAATATTAGGGCTCCACTCCCTAAGTTGAGCGTGTTCCGTTTAGCCAACAGTAGTGCTCCAAGTCCTGGGTTGAGCATTTTTCATTTAGCCAACATTAGGGCTCCAATCCATGAGTTGAGCTTTTTTCCTTTAGACAACATTAGGGTCCTAATCCCTGAGTTGAGCGTTTTTCCCTCTAGCCAACATTAGGGCTCCAATCCCTGAGTTTAGTATTTTTCATTTAGCCAACATTATGGCTCCAATTCCTAAGTTGAGCATTTTCCCTTTAGCCAACATTAGGGCTCTAATCCCTGAGTTTAGTGTTTATCCCTTTAGCCAACATTAGGGCTCCAATCCCTGAGTTGAGCGTTTTTCCTTTAGCCAACATTAGGGTTCCAATCCCTGAGTTGAGCGTTTTTCCTTTAGCCAACCTTAAGGCTCCAATCCCTGAGTTGAGCGTTTATCCTTTAGCCAATATTAGGGCTCCAATTCCTGGGTTGAGCATTTTTTCCTTTATCTAACATTAGGGCTCCAATCCCTGAGTTGAGCATTTTTCCATCCCTGAGTTGGGCATTTTCCCTTTAGACAACATTAGGGATCCAATCCCAGAGTTGAGCATTTGTTTTCCTTTAGCCAACATTAGGGCTCCAACCCCTGAGTTGAGCGTTTTTCCTTTAGCCAACATAAGGGCTCCAATCCCTGAGTTGAGCGTTTTTCCCTTTAGCCAACATTAGGGCTCCAATCCCTGAGTTGAGCGTTTTTCCCTTTAGCCAACATTAGGGCTCCAATCCCTGAGTTGAGCATTTTTCCTTTAGCCAACATTCGGGCTCCAATCCATGAGTTGAGCATTTTTCCCTTATCCAACATTAGGGCTCCAATCCCTGAGTTGAGCTCTTTCCTTTTAGCTAATATTAGGGCTCCAATCCCTGAGTTGAGCATTTTTCTCTTTAGCCAACCTTAGGGCTCCAATCCCTGAGTTGAGCGTTTTTCTTTTAGCCAACATTAGGGCTCCAATCCCTGAGTTGAGCTTTTTCCCTTTAGCCAACAATAAGGCTTCAATCCCTGAGTTGAGCGTTTTTCCTTTAGCCAATATTAGTGCTCCAATCCCTGAGTTTAGCGTTTTTTTTCTTTAGCCAACATTAGGGCTCCAATCCCTGAGTTGAGCATTTTTCCTTTATCCAACACTAGGGCTCTAATCCTTGAGTTGAACATTTCTCCCTTTAGCCAACATTAGGGCTCCAATCCCTGAGTTGAGCGTTTTATCCTTTAGCCAACATTAGGGCTCCAATCCCTGAGTTGAGCATTTTTCCCTTTAGCCAACATTAGGGCTCCAATCCCTGATTTAGCGTCCTTCCTTTTGCTAACATTAGGGCCCCAATCCTTGAGTTAGGCGTTTTTCCTTTAGCCAACACTAGGGCTCAAATCCCCGAGTTGAGCATTTTTCCCTTTAGCCAACATTAGGGCTCCAATCCCTGAGTTGAGCATTTTTTCCTTTAGCTAACATTAAGGCTCCAATCCTTGATTTGTGCGTTTTTTGTTTAGCCAACATTAGGGATCCAATCCATGAGTTGAGCATTTTTCGCTTTAGCAAACATTAGGGATCCAAACACTGAGTTGAGCATTTTTCCTTTGGCCAACATTAGGGCTCCAATCCCTGAGTTGAGCATTTTTCCCTTTAGCCATCATTAGGGCTCCAATCTCTGAGTTGAGCGTTTTTCCCTTTAGCCAACATTAGTGCACCAATCCCTGAGTTGAGCATTTTAACCTTTAGCCAATATTAACGCTCCAACCCATGAGTTGAGCGTTTTTCCCATATCCAACATTAGGGCTCCAATCCCTGAGTTGAGCATTTTTCCTTTAGCCAACATTAGGGCTACAATCCCTGAGTTGAGTGTTTTTCCTTTAGCCAATATTAGGGCTCCAATCCCTAAGTTGAGCATTTTTTTCCTTTAGCCAACATTAGGGCTCCAATCCCTGAGTTGAGCATTTTTCATTTAGCCAACATTAGGGCACTAATTCTTGATTTGAGTGTTTCTCCCTTTAGCTAACATTATGGCTCCAATCCCTGAGTTGACCATTTTTCCTTTAGCCAAAATTAGGGCTCCAATCCCTGAGTTGAGCGAATTTCCGTTTAGAAAATATTAGGGCTCCAATCCCTAGGTTAAGCGTTTTTCCTTTAGCCAACACTAGGGCTCTAATCCCTGAGTTGTGCGTTTTTCCCTTTAGCCAACATTAGTGCTCCAATCCCAGAGTTGATAGTTTTTCCTTTAGCCAACATTAGGGCTCCAATCCTTGAGTTGAGTGTTTTTCCTTTAGCCAACATTAGGGCTCTAATCCCTGATTTGAGCATTTTTACCATTAGCCTACATTAGGGCTCCAATCCCTGAGTTGAGCATTTTTCTCTTTAGCCAACATTAGGGCTCCAATCCCTGAGTTGGGCATTTTTCCCATTAGCCAACATTAGGGCTCCAATCGCTAAGTTGAGCGTTTTTCCCTTTAACCAACATTAGCGCTCCAATCCCTGAGTTGAGCATTTTTCCCTTTAGCCAATATTAGGGCTCGAATCCCTAAGTTGAGCGTTTTTTCCTTATCCAACATTAGGGCTCCAATCCCTGAGTTGAGCGTTTTCCCTTTAGCCAACATTAGGGCTCCAATCCCCTAGTTGAGCGCTTTCTCTTTGGCCAACATTGGGGCTCCAATCCCTGAGTTGAGTGTTTTCCCCATTAGCTAACATTAGGGCTCCAATCCCTGAGTTGAGCGTTATTATTCCTTCAGCCAACATTAGGGCTCCAATCCCTGAGTTGAGCATTTTTTCCTTTAGCCAACATTAGGGCTCCAATACCAGAGTTGAGCCTTTTTATTCCTTTAGCCAACATTAGGGCTCCAATCCTTGAGTTGAGTGTTTTTTCTTTAGCCAACATTAGGGCTCTAATCCCTGATTTGAGCATTTTTCCCATTAGCCTGCATTAGGGCTCCAATCCCTGTGTTGAGCATTTTTCTCTTTAGCCAACATTAGGGCTCCAATACCTGAGTTGAGCGTTTTTCCCTTTAGCCAACATTAGGGCTCCAATCGCTAAGTTGAGCATTTTTCCCTTTAACCAACATTAGCGCTCCAATCCCTGAGTTGAGCATTTTTCCCTTTAGCCAATATTAGGGCTCGAATCCCTAAGTTGAGCATTTTTCCCTTATCCAACATTAGGGTTCCAATCCCTGAGTTGAGCGTTTTCCCTTTAGCCAACATTAGGGCTCCAATCCCTGAGTTGAGCGCTTTCGCTTCAGCCAATATTAGGGCTCCAATCCCTGAGTTGAGCGTTTTTCCCTTTAGCCAACATTAGGGCTCAAATCCCTGAGTTGAGCATTTTTCCCTTTAGCCAACATTAGAGCTATGAGTTAAGCGTTTTTCTTTTAGCCATAATTAGGGCTTCAATCTCTGAGTTGAGCATTTTTCTCTTTAGCCAACATTAGGGCTCCAATCCCTGAGTTGAGCGTTTTTCCATTAGCCAACATTAGGGCTCCAATCCCTGAGTTGAGCGTTTATTCTTTTAGCCAACATTAGGGATCCAATCCCTGAGTTGAGCGTTTTTCTTTTAGCCAACATTAGGGCTCCAATTCCTGAGTTGGGAGTTTTTTCTTTAACCAACATTAGGGCTCCAATCCCTGAGTTGAGCATTTTTCCTTTATCCAACATTAGTGCTCCAATCCCCGAGTTGAGCGTTTTATCCTTTAGCCAACATTAGGGCTCCAATCCCAGAGTTGAGCCTTTTTATTCCTTTAGCCAACATTAGGGCTCCAATCCCTGAATTGAGCATTTTTCCGTTTAGCCAACATTAGGGCTCGAATTCCTGAGATGAGAGTTTTTCCTTTAGCCAACATTAGGGCTCCAATCCCTGAGTTGAGATTTTTCCCTTAAGCCAACATTAGGGCTCCAATCCTTGAGTTGAACGTTTTTCTTTTAGCCATCATTAGGGCTCCAATTCTTGAGTTGAGCGATTTTCCCTTTAGCCAACATTAGTGCTCCAATGCCTGAGTTTAAAATTTTTCCTTTAGTTAACATTAGGGTTCCAATCCATGAGTTAAGCATTTTCCCTTTAGCCAACATTAGGGCTACAATCCCTGAGTTGCGCGTTTTCCCTTTAGCCAACATCAGGGCTCGAATTTGAGCATTGTTTTAGCCAACATTAGGGCTCCAATCCCTGAGTTGAGCATTTTTCTCGTTAGCCAACATTAGGGCTCAAATCCCTAAGTTGAGCGTTTTTCCTTTAGCCAACATTAGAGCTCCAATATCTGAGTAGAACATTTTTCCCTTTAGCCAACAGTAGGGCTCCAATCCCTGAGTTGAGTGTTTTTCCTTTAGCCAACATTAGGGTTCCAATCTGTATGTTTAGCATTTTACCTTTAGCCAACATTAGGGCTCCAATCCCTGAGTTTAGCATTTTCCCTTTAGCCAACATTAAGGCTCCAATCCCTGAGTTGAGCATTTTTATTCCTTTAGCCAACATTAAGGGTCCAATCCCTGAGTTGTATGTTTTTCCCTTTGGACAACATTAGGGTTCCAATCCCAGAGTTGTGTGTTTTTCCTTTAGCCAACAAAAGGGCTCCAATCCCTGAGTTAAGCGTTTCCTTTAGCCAACTTTAGTGCTCCAATCCCTGAGTTGTGAATTTTTTCCTTTAGCCAACATTAGGGCTCCAATCCCTGAGTTGAGCGTTTTTATTCCTTTAGCCAACATTAGGGCTCCAATCCCTGAGTTGAGCATTTTTTTCCTTTAGCCAACATTAGGGCTCCAATCCTAGAGTTGAGCATTTTTCCTTTCGCCAACATTAGGGCTCCAATCCTTGAGTCGAGCTTTTTCCCTTTAGCCAATATTAGGTCTCCAATCCCTGAGTTGAGTGTTTTTCCTTTATCCAATATTAGGGCTCCAATCCCTAAGTTGAGCATTTTTTTCCTTTAGCCAACATTAGGGCTCTAATTCTTGATTTGAGTGTTTCTCCCTTTAGCTAACATTATGGCTCCAATCCCTGAGTTGACCATTTTTCCTTCAGCCAAAATTGGGGCTCCAATCCCTGAGTTGAGCGTTTTTCCCTTTAGAAAATATTAGGGCTCCAATCCCTGGGTTAAGCGTTTTTCCTTTAGACAACACTAGGGCTCTAATCCCTGAGTTGTGCATTTTTCCCTTTTGCCATCATCAGGGCTCCAATCCCAGAGTTGATAGTTTTTCCTTTAGCCAACATTAGGGCTCCAATCCTTGAGTTGAGTGTTTTTCCTTTAGCCAACATTAGGGCTCTAATCCCTGATTTGAGCATTTTTCCCATTAGCCTACATTAGGGCACCAATCCCTGAGTTGAACATTTTTCTCTTTAGCCAACATTAGGGCTCCAATCCCTGAGTAGAGCATTTTTCCATTTAGAAAATATTAGGGCTCCAATCCCTGGGTTAAGCATTTTTCCTTTATCCAACACTTGGGCTCTAATTCCTGAGTTGTGCGTTTTTCCCTTTAGCCATCATTAGGGCTCCAATCCCAGAGTTGATAGTTTTTCCTTTAGCCAACATTAGGGCTCCAATACTTGAGTTGAGTGTTTTTGCTTTAGCCCACATTAGGGCTCTAATCCTTGATTTGAGCATTTTTCCCATTAGCCTACATTAGGGCACCAATCCCTGAGTTGAGCATTTTTCCCTTTAGCCAACATTACGGCTCCAATCGCTAAGTTGAGCGTTTTTTCCTTTAACAAACATTAGCGCTCCAATCCCTTAGTTGAGCATTTTTCCCTTTAGCCAATATTAGGGCTCGAATCCCTAAGTTGAGCATTTTTCCCTTATCCAACATTAGGGCTCCAATCCCTGAGTTGAGCATTTTTCCTTTAGCCAACATTAGGGCTCCAATCCCTGAGTTGAGCGCTTTCGCTTTAGCTAATATTAGGGCTCCAATCCCTGAGTTGAGCGTTTTTCCGTTTAGCTAATATTAGGACTCCAATCCCTGAGTTGAGCATTTTTCCCTTTAGCCAACATTAGGGCTCCAATCCCTGAGTTAAGCATTTTTCTTTTAGCCATAATTAGGGCTCCAATCTCTG
>MU703896.1:0-17718 GCA_026770625.1 Nicotiana glauca
ACCATACAAATGGTGCACCCTTCTGCGTCAACTTGGTCAAGGATGAAGCAATAGATGAAAAACCCTGGACAAACCATCGATAATACCCTGCCAAACCGAAGAAACTCCGAATCTCCGAGGCTGGGGACGGTCTAGGCCAACTCTGCACCACCTCTATCTTCTTTGGATCAACCTGAATACCATCACTGGATACCACGTGTCCCAGAAAAGCCACAGACCCAAGCAAAAACTCACACTTGGAGAACTTTGCATAAAGCATCTCCTCCCTCAATCTCTGTAATACCACTCTCAAATGCTGAGCATGCTCCTCCTGGCTACGCGAGTACACCAGGATATCATCAATAAAAATGATAACAAATGAATCCAGATACGGCCGAAACACGCTATTTATCAAATTCATGAACGCGGCTGGGGCATTAGTCAGCCCAAAAGACATAATTAGAAACTCATAATGCCCATATCTCGTCCTGAAAGCTGTCTTCATAATGTCAGAATCTCTAATCTTTAGCTGGTGATAGCCTGAACGGAGATCAATCTTCGAGAATACCCTTGCTCCCTGGAACTGATCAAACAAATCATTAATGCGCGGTAGTGAATACTTGTTCTTTACTATCACCTTGTTCAACTGCTTGTAGTCAATGCACATTCTCATTGTGCCATCTTTCTTCTTTACAAATAAGACAGGTGCACCCCATGATGACACACTCGGACGAACGAACCCCTTATCTAGGAGTTCCTGAAGCTGCTCCTTCAATTCCTTTAACTCAGCTGGTGGCATATGATAGGGAGGAATAGAGATAGGCTAAGTGCCCGGTACCAGATCAATACCGAAATCAATGTCTCTGTCCAGCGGCATGCCCGACAGGTCTGCTGGAAACAAATCCGGGAAGTCCCTCACAATGGGCACAGAATCAAGACAAGGAGTCTCAGCTCCAATATCTCTCACAAAAGCCAAGTACGATAAATAACCTTTCCCAACCATCCGCTGGGTCTTTAGGAAAGAGATCACCTTGCTGGGAACATAATCGGTCAAACCTCGCCACTCAATCCTCGGAACACCCGGAATAGCCAACGTAACTGTCTTGGCATGACAGTCCAGAATAGCATGGTACGGGGATAGCCAATCCATACCCAGAATCACATCAAAATCTACCATACCCAACAACAACAAGTCAACTCGGGTCTCCAGACCCCCAATAGTCACCATACAAGATCGATATACATGATCCACAATAATAGTATCACCTACCGGGGTAGAGACATGCACAGGCAAGGGAAGACAACCACGGGTCGTACCTAGATGATGGGCAAAATATGAAGAAACATAAGAGTAAGTAGACCTGAGATCAAATAAAATAGAAGCATCCCTGTGGCAGACCGAGATAATACCTGTGATAACAGCATCTGATGCACTGGCGTCCCTCCTATCTGGGATAGCATAGAACCGAGCCTGACCACCACTAGATCGATCTCCACCCCTAGGACGGCCCCTAGCTGTCTGGCCCCCACCCCTACCTGACTGGGAGGGTGCTGAAGTAGATGGAGTAGAAGAGGAGGGCTGATCCCTCTGCTGAGACCGACAACCACGAAGCCGAGGACACTATCTCCTTATGTGGCCGAACTCACCGCACTCGTAGCAACTACCCGGTTCTGAAGAAGGGGACTGAAGAGAACCCCTCGCTGCTGAAGAACCTTGGGCTGAAGAAGCAGGAGTAGAGCTCTGAGCTGGAAGGGCACTAAGTAAAGACTGGCCCTGCTGAACTCCCTGATGACCATGGCCTGAAGAAGCCCCATTGTACTCTAGGTGACCTGACTGAGGAGGTCTAAAGGAACGACCTCTGCCACGCTAGAACTGGCTCATAAACGGAGGGCCACTGAAGCTACCTGAACCTCGAGGCCTCTTGGCCTCCCTCTCCTCACGCTCCCGATGGCGATCTGTCTCAATCTGGCGAGCCATGTCAACTACCTCCTCAAACGAAGCATCTACAACTCTCTCTAGTCATCAAAATGTGAATCGGATAGTTGAGGCCATCCACAAACCTCCTAATCCTCTCCCGATCTGTCGGGATCATCCAATTAGCATGTCGAGCCAACTGCGTAAACCTCAACTCATACTGGGTCACAGTCATGTCACTCTGTATCAACCACTCAAACTAACGATGCAGCTCCTCCCTGCGAGACTGCAGCACATACTTCTCCAGAAAGAGTGTGGAGAACTACTGCCAAGTAAGGGGCACTGCTCCAATAGGCCTACGCCTGTCAAACTCCTCCCACCATGTAAATGCAGGCCCTGAGAACTGGAAGGTAGTAAAAGCAACTCCGCTCGACTCCAAGATCCCTGCAGTGCGAAGCATACGTTGACACTTGTCTAGAAATCCCTGGGCATTCTCGCCCTCAATACCACTGAACATCGGAGGCTGGAGCCTTCCGAACCTCTCTAGTCGACGCTGCTCGTCATCTGGCATCACTGGAACCACATAATTTGGAGCTGGTGTGACTGGCACAACTGGAGCAACCAGTGCAACTGGCTGAGCTGGGGCTGCTCCTGGTGTTTGTAATCCCTGAACAACCTACTCGGGTGTGCAAGCTGCGGCGGTCTGATGACCACCCCCGATCTGAGAAGTAGCTGCGGCAGTAGTGGCTGAGACTGCCTGAGCCAGACCAGTGCAGACGGATAAGATCTTAGCTAAAGCCTCCTAAAGACCAGGAATCACGATGGACACTACTGGTGCCTGAACAGATGCTGCTGGAGCATCTACAACTGGAGGCTGGTCCTACATAGGGGCAACTGGTGGGTCAACAGGTGCTGCCCCTGCTGCTCTGCCTTGACCATGACCACGACCGCGACCACGGCCTCTAGTGGTTGGTAATGGTGGTCGTCCGCCACGTCCGGTAGCATGGGTTCTCACCATCTGCGAGAGAATAGAATATAGAAGTTTAGTTCTCAGAACAACAAAGCCACACGACAAGAGTTCAAGAATATGAAATGTTTCCTAAAGGTTCTGCAGCCTCTCGAGGATAAATACAGATGTCTCTGTACCGATCCGTGAGACTCTACTAGCCGGCTCATGTCTCATGAGGCCTAGTAACCTAGGCTCTGATACCAACTTGTCACGACCCCAATCCCAGTCGTGATGGCGCCCAACACAATTGCTAGGCAAGCCCAACCAATTAACACTCACAACCCAATCACACATCCCATTACCAATTTATAGCATTAAATTAACAGTTCAACAAGTCTATTAACCAATAATTTAGATAGAGACAGTATGAATCACTGACATAACCAACGTCTCCCAGAGATCTGGGGTCATAAGTCTAGAGCCTCTAATAACACAGAGTAATAAATCCTCAGTAATACTGATGTTCTTAAATGTGAAAAGATAAAAGGGATAGGGGAGGATTCGGGTCCTGCGGACGTCAGGCAGCTACCTCGACAACTCCTGAAAACTCTGAAAGTAGCAAATAGCTCGACTATGCTCCCGGGACACCTGAATCTGCACACATGGTGCAGGGAGTAAAGTGAGTACTTGCAACTCAGTGGTAATAGACATATATAATGGCTGACAGTAAGAAATCCTGAAATGTAACAATGCAAAGCTATAACCAATAATTCTACACATTTAACGGTGGAACAACATCAGGCAATAGCAGGTAAAACAGATAGATATCGATGCATGAATGCAATGCAATGCACATGACCGCTGCGGCGCGCAGCCCGATCCATTTGGGCACCCGCACTCACTGTGGGGGTTCAGACTCCAAAGGGGCTCCTACAGCCCAAGCACAATATCATCGTAGCATTCGCTGCAGCGTGCAGCCCGATCCACACTTAGTCCAGATATATGCATGTAAGCGACACAGGCTCAGTCAAGTTTATCATTTTCAGTTCCAATTATTAGGAATTATAGATTAAGTGTTTAAAACTTTAGAAATTTACTAATCCTTTCGAGACAGTGTTTAACTCAGGACTAATATTATGAGAACATGCTAAGCATCATGGAAACAATGATAATAATCCATAAGGGATCCAAATAATCGGCACGCAGCCCAAATATACTCATAACAATCCAAGTAGGATGTTTACCAATCAATTTCTAGTCAATAGCACAGTATGAACATCACTTGGATGGACTAATCCATAGTCCCTGACCACAAACGATCCCACATTCACCGTAGAGTATGTGTCTCGCCTCAATATAGCGTCACAGTGAGATATACCGGGGTTTCAAACCCTCGGGTCATCATCTACATCTATTACACACCTCAAACCAGCCACAAGACTAGTCCGCTATGCCTTTTCCTCGCGAATCCACCTCCTCGCACGTCGAATCTGGCCAAAACCACAACGAATACATTACAATAGGCTAAAGAAACATAACCCAATCAAAAGAACTCAAAAAACACCAAAAAATCTCGAAGTTGGCAAAACCCGAGCCCCGAGCTCACTTCTCGAAAAATTACAAAATTCACATCACCGTATTCCTCGTCTCGCCACGAGTCCGTACATATGGAATTCATCAAAATCGAAGTACAAATGCTCCCTCAAATCCCAATTTTTCATTTAAAAACCCAAGCCCTAGTTCTTCAATTTTTTACCCAATTATCCAACAATCAAAGGTAGATTCTTCTATAAAATAGCGTTTCTAGGTCATGAGACTTACCTCCAGTCGATTCCCATCAAAACACTCTTCAATTTCTACCCAAAAGCTCTTGAGGTGCTTCAAAAATGGTGGAAATAACGAATGTGTCGCAGATGAAACGATATTAAAAACCCTTCTGCCAGCTGATAATTCCTTATACGCGAACGCGATGGCCCTCTCGCGTTCACGATGGCCAAAAATTCCACTGACATACTTTACTCTATGCGAATGCGGATTCCATCCCACAAACGCGATGCACAGACAGGCCCCACTACGCGAACGCGTCCCCCAGGTCGCGAACCCGAAGAGCATTGACCAGGGGCCCCCAAACTCCTTCTACGCGAACGCGAGGTCCCACCCGCGAACGCGATGACCAACTGAATCAGGCCTACGCGAACACGGCCTATGCCACGTGAACGCGAAGCCCAAGAACTTACACCTACGCGAATGCGACTGGACCTATGCGAACGCGAAGGCTTAATTAAGCCTGCAACTACTGTTGCATTTTCTGCAACTCACCAAGACCAATATCCTTCCGTTTGATCACCTGGAATCACCCCGAGGCCCCCGGGACCTCAACCAAAAATACCAACATACCCCAAAACATCATACAAACTTGTTTCAATCATCAAAACACGTCAAACAACACAAAAATCATCCATTCACCATGGATTCAGGCCTAAGTTTTCTTCAAACTTCCGAAACTCACATTCGATCAAAAACCCGACCAAATGACATTCGAATGACCTAAAATTTTGCACACATATCCAAAATCACCTAACGAAGCTACAGCAACTCTCGGAATTCTATTCCGACCCTCGGATCAAAATCTCGTCTATCAACCGGAATTCACCAAAATTCAAACTTCGCCACTTCAAGCCTAATTCTACACCGGACCTGCAAATTCAATTCTGATCGCACTCCTAAGTTACAAATCATCCCCCGAAGCTAACAAATCATCAGAATTCACATCCGAGCCCTCTAACTATATAGTCAACTTCCGGTTGACTTTTCCAAAACAAGCTCCCCTCTAAGAGCTAAGTGCCTCATTTCCAACTAAAACCAATCCAATTCTACCCGATCAACTCAAATACTGATACCGAAACATAGAGAAACATAATATGGGAAAAAATGGGGCGGTAACTCACGTGACGACGGGCCGAGTCGTCACACATACTCTCCAGATACACCCGCTTATCACAGCTTTCTCAACCAACCTAGTATCTTCCCTCCCAAAAATTGCCCTCCTGTAATATCCACTACTCCCAATAATGAATTCCCACTCAAAGCCCATGATGCCCAATATTACCCCTCAAAGGTTGCCCACAAGGTTCTTGATTCATGCAAGAAAAGCCCTCGGGATGAGCTTCATGCTGAAAATGAACAGGTTATAGGTAAAGTAGGGCGAGATGAGATATCCTTGAAACTGAAAGGCGTAGAACGATTCTTAAACAACAAGAAAGGAAGGGGAGAATAGGGTAGCAAGGCTTACAAAGAACTGTCTGTGTCCCCTGATGTTCTCCTACCCGTGGGATTTAAAGTGCCAAAATTTAACTTGTATGATGGGCGTGATGATCCGGTATCCCTCCTGAGGGATTATTGTAGTGAAATGAGAAGTGTTGGAGAGAAATATGACTTCTTGATGGCATATTTCAGTAAGAGTCTGACTGGGGCAGCTTTGGACCGGCATACTCGTCAAGATGTTCGTAAGTTCCTACATTGGGTGACCAGGCTCAAGATTTTGTTTGATACTTTTAATACAAATTAGGCGCTACCCCAGACCTCTTCTCCCTATATAGAATGGAAAAAAGCCGGAGGAAATCTTCAGAGAGTTTGGGATCAGATGGAGGGAGCAAGCTGATCGAGTCAATACCCCGATTGGTGAGGAAGAAACGGTTGAGCTTTTCCTACAAGCCCAGGGGCCCACCTACTTTGGTCATTTGATCCCGGCCTTAGGAAATCCTTTCAATGATGTGTTAAAAAACGGGGAGCTAGTAGAAGAGGGAATAAACTCAAGCAAAATCATGAGTTGTTCGAAAGCCATTCAGAACATCCCAGTAAGCTTGGTTGGAAGAAAGAGAAACAGAAAATATGATCCGATGGGCTTTCCAGATCAACACTTCCAGCTTCGGCATCGTCCTCGTGGATATCCTTGTGCAACAGATGATCCTCCCCAATGCTACTTCTCACCACAGAACTCCCAAAGTAATACATCACTTTCCCAGTACCCATCTCTACAAAATGCCTCTCTACCCCTACGAGCCTACCGAAAACCCCCTAGATCAGGTTTCCAGCCCAATCAAGTATTTAAGAATGAAAGGTTGCGAAATAAGAAAACCTTCACTCCATTGGGAGAGTCATATGCCATTCTGTTACAGAGGATAGGGAATTTTGACATGTTGAAGCCGACCCAGATAAAAATGCCAAACCCTCTTCCAAAGAAGTTTGATTTTTCTCGAAGGTGTGCATATTGCTCAGATGCCCCAGGGCATGAGATAGAGAAGTGTTGGAATCTAAAGAATGCGATTCAGAAGCTTATTGATGGAGGCGACATTGTCGTGCAAAATCCAGATGCAGCAAATACTAGCCAAACTCCATTGCCTGTGCATAATGAGACACATATGGTGGGTATGATTTTATTTTGAAAAGGAATATGAGAATTTTTCTGGGATCCTCGGAGGTCCACATGCTACTAAGCTTTTAGCGCTATCAGAGGTTTATCGTAAGAACGAGCCGTCAAAAGGAACCCAAAAGCAATTTGTTAAGAACAATGTGATGAAGACTTGTGAAGGTCCTAGTATTGTTGATGCAGAATTCAGTGGATAAGATACCGTGCTTGGTAATTGGAAAGACGCTCCATTTCTTGGTCAGCCGGAGAGGACTTTTGGTGGTTTAATTTGTTTTCATTTCTGTTGTCCGGGTTATTTATTGTCATGTGACGCAAACCCTTCTATCCTTTTATTTTGTCTATTTCCTTTAGTCGTAGTATCTCGTTTAGTGTTATCTAGGTTTGTTCTAGGGTTGTACCCCAGTTTATTTTGCTTGTTTTGTTGTTCGAACCCTTTCACCTTCTATCTAATACAATTCTTTATTTTTTTGCTATTTCTAGTCATTTTTGCTTAGTTCTCTTCTTCTTTTATAGTTCTTTTCATGCTGGTTCTAGTGACATGACATGCCCGCATAATTCTCAGGCTGATCTTTAAAAGTCAGCGTAATAAGGAAGCAATGAAACAATTTTGAAGGTGCAGGGACATTTGAGGGAAATAAGTGAAGGCACTTTGAGATCACTTCAAGCCCGAATCGTGTGAAACTGGGGCAGATAGAACATAAAGAAACTCTATTAATGCATCATGCCGCATCATATTGAAGCTAAAGGCAAGTTTGGCCAAATTGGCATGGTCCGTTCGTGGTAATAAGAGTGAGGGTGTCGTCCAATGGTGCTTTGTAGTTGACAGATATAGAAGACGAATGTGTGGATATGGTTATCAAGTCTGGTACAATCAAAAGATGTTGAATGTCTTCCTTGGTTTGTTTAACTGTGTTGTTTGTACTTGGCATATTTTGAAGATTGGAATGATGAAGGCATTTTGTTCTGGTATCTAAACACTTTATCCATCGTTACCCCTTTGAGCCTTATTTATTTTATTTCATACCCCTTTTTTGGAATCAGTAGCAAAGATCAGAAACACAAGTGTGAAAGATAAGTAAAGGAAAAAGAGATAAGAAAAAGAATGAAAAAGAGAGAATAAAAAAAAAGAAAAAAAATAAGGAAAATAGAAGAAAAACAAAACAACAAAAGGAGAAAAGGGAAAAGAAAAGAAAAGAAGAGAAAGTGGAAGAAAAAGAAAGGAAAAATCACAACAACAAAGCAATTTCTATGACATGAACTACGTTCGACCTGATTCCTTTTAAGGATACGTAGGCAGCCTCATGGTTCGGTCCCATCAAAATAAAAATCCAAAAGTCCCCACGCAAGAAACTGGGGTAGAATTGTGGTTGCTGTAAGAAATTTGATTTCGAAAGTTGTAATTTTGAACCTATTTTAATTGTTTTGAGCCTATGATACCCTTTCTTTCTAACCATATCCAAAAGCCCACGTTACGGTCCAAAGAAAGACTTTCTGATCAGTCTTCGAGAGATGCCAAGTCGAGAAAGTAGAGGTGATTCATGTCAGGGGAAACACTCCGGTACAAGCAGGAAAAATAATGAAAATGAGAGAGTCTTATTGGTAAAAACCCTCCCGGGCACCGTAAGGCGACGTGAGCTGAGAGAAATCAAAATGAGAGTCTTATTGGTGAAAACCTTCACGGGCACCTTGAGGCGACTGTAAGTTGCGAGAAAGAAAAAAATGAGAGAGGCTTGATGGTGGAAACCCTTCAGGCACTACAAGTCTAATAAGGATTGAGAATCGGATGGGAAATCACCAGACGAAAATTGTCAAAGATGACTAACGATAGAGCATCGAAGCCCAATTGCATGGTTTGGGGTTATAACAAAAGTTGAACATCAGACTTGCTTGACAGAATATCCACAGGTGCATGTCATGGTCATTAGAGTTGGTATCCATATCTGATAGGTTTTTACTTTGTAGCTTTCTTGTTAGGAATCATCTTTTTCCTTTGTCCTTTACTCTGTTCCTTTTGTTTTGTTTACTTCCTCTTCCTAAGTCTGTTTGATCAGAACAAGTGAGAAATGACTTCAAAATTTGCCACCAGCTTTCCAATTGCACAAAACCGGATCTGACTAGCACATCAAAGTGTCATAAGTCAGGAAAGAACAACAAGCGCACTGAGTTGGTAACAATCAACATGCTTTGGGATCCAGGTGAAATACAAAGGTTTGGTACATATCAATTTATGAACAATTCAATAGATGAAGGGTTAGGGTGAACAGATCAAAGGTATTTCTTGTGATAATATTGACAAAAAGGTGGTAAACCAGTGATGAGCAAGTCCTTCCAAGAAGAAATCAAAGTTATCATGGAAAATGAGGGAGTCGTAGTCCTCAAGGACAGGACCAGTGGTTTAAAAAGAACAGCATACCCAATGAGGGGGTGACAAGTGTCCTGCTTTGGGGTTTATGTGAGACACAAAGGATGGTAAATGTCAGTTCATGAGCAATGCAACAAATAGAAGGTAATGGGTCTAAACGGAGAAGAGGTATTTTTTGTGTTAAGGGTAACAAAGAAAGTGGTTAGTCAATAAACAAGCAAGGTCTTCGAGTGGGAATCAGTTATCATGGCAAGTGAAGGAAAAACAGACCTCAAGGCCAGAGCTAGTGGTTTAAGTCAAGAAAGAACAACATGCGCAATGAGTGGGTGGCAGTTGTCGGGCTTTGAGATTTATGTGAAACACAAGGGCTTGGTAAATATCAGGTCATAAGCAATAGAACAGATAGGGGGTATTGGGTCTGAACGGAGAAGAGGTATTCTCTGTGATAAGGATGACAAAGAAAGTGGTTAGTCAATAAACAGTCATGGTCTTCGAGTGGAAATCAGTTATCGTTGGAAATGAAGAACAATCGCCCTCAAAGTCAAGGCCACAAACCAACCACCGTATTTTTTAAATTGACAAGATTTTTCTTTGATTTGAAATAAGAGCAGAAAATCTCAGTTGTTTCGGAGAAACCCACAGTAAGGAAAGGCAAGCACCAGACATGTATGACCATAATTCTCAGGACCCTCCTAGAAAATGGGACCTAGTTTAAAATTGAAAATAATCATGAGTAGCATAATCTAGCATAAATGTACCCCCAAAGGAATATAAGTTGGATTCAAAGTCTACATGTTTGAGATAGGATTCAATTAAGAGTTTTCAGGACCCTCCTGAATAATGGGACCTAGCTTTAAGATTGTTGTTAGATAACAAGATGTAGCGAAATAATACCTTTAGAAGATATAACTTAGATTGAAAATTGTTGTCTAATTAAGATTTGTCAGGACCCTCCTGGATAATGGGGAGTAGTTTAAGACCCTCTTAGATAACAAGATTTAGCAAAAGTCACACGTTTAGAAGATATAACTTAGATTTATAATTGTCGTTTAATTAAGATTTGTCAGGACCCCGTGGATAATGGGTCCTTGCTTTCAAATTCTTAGTAATATTTGGTAAAATGATTCAGTTTAACACTCACCTATGTGCCCAGTTACCAAAATGGGGCAGAAATTTTCTTTATTTTATCTATTTTTGTTGAAATCAGGTACCCTCTTGGAGAACTGGGAGAAGCAATTCAAGTTTCAGCAATCAGGCGCCCACCTGGAGAGCAAGGGAATACAATTTAAGTTTCAGCAATCAGGCGCCCACCTAGAGAGCAAGGGAATACAATTTAAGTTTCAGCAATCAGGCTCCCACTTGGAGAGCAAAGGAATATAATTTAAGTTTCAGCAATCAGGCGCCCACCTGGAGAGCAAGGGAGTACATTTCAAGATTTAGCTTTCAAATTCTTAGTAATATTTGGTAACATGATTCAGTTTAACACTCACATATGTGCTCAGCTACCAAACTAGGGCAGAAAATTTTTCTTTCTTTTGTCTATTTTTGTTGAAATCAGGTACCCACTTGGAGAACAGGGAGAAGCAGTTCAATTTTAGTAGTCAGGCGCCAATCTGGAGGGCACGGGAATACAATTCAAGTTCAGCAGTCAGGCGCCCACCTGGAGAGCACGGGAATACAATTCAAGTTCAGCAGTCAAGCGCCCACTTGGAGAGCACGGGAATACAATTCAAGTTCAGAAGTTAGGAGCCCACCTGGAGAGCACGAGAATACAATTCAATTTCAACAGTCAGGCACCCACCTGGAGAGCACGGGAATACAATTCAAGGTCAGCAGTCAGGAGCCTACCTAGAGAGCACGGGAATACAATTCAAATTCAGCAGTCAGGCGCCCACTTGGAGAGCACGGGAATACAATTCAAATTCAGCAGTTAGGAGCCCACCTGGAGAGCACGGGAATACAATTTAAGTTCAGTAGTCAGGAGCCCACCTGGAGAGCACAGGAATACAGTTCAAGTTTAGCAGCCAGGCGTCTACCTAGAGAAAGGGAAAGCATCTCAAAGCACAATTCGAATTCAGCAGTCAGGCGTCCACCTGGAGAAAGGGAAAACATCTCAGAGTATAATTTGGGTTCAGCAATCAGGCGTCCACCTGAAGAAAGGGGAAATATTTCAGATCACAATTCAAGTCGGCAACAGAGGAACTGCACCAGGAAAATACAAGTCAACAAGGCAATAGGAACTTCAAGATCAAGTTTGAAGATATAGATAGAAATCTTGTAATTTGTAGTTGACAGGCTTAGTTAGTTTTTCTTATGGTGATTTTGATGTAATAACGGGAATCGAGGACCAGGACCTCGACGGAACGGCACCTCACTCGGCTCTCCAACTCATGTCTCCATCATTTTCCCGAACTACACTGACCTGATTCCTTTATAGCCAAGGATATGTAGGCAACCTCGGAAGTAAGGTGCGGTCAAATCATTCAATAATGCTTCCCATGGAATATTCTAACGGGTAAAAATTGCTTGTATCCACTCACTTTATCCTTGCACGAAAACTCTTCGTGTTTCCGAGTAAAGAGGGGCAGCTGTGAGCACGTGATTTTTGCTCTATATGAATTACTCCCATAAATTCAAAAATAATAATTTTCTCCATTTTTTACAATTTTATAGAATTTTGTGGTAATTTGTGTGCATGTTTATTTTATTTAAATCATGAAAAGTACAAAAATATCTTGCATTGCATTTAGGGTTTATTTTTATATTTTAGGTTAATTAGTAAATTAGTTGTTTTATAAAAAATAAAAAATCATAAAAATAACACATTTTTGCCCCTGGCTTCGAATCTTGTAGTTTTCTTTAATTTGGTAATTAATTATTTATTGTGAATATTATTTTGAGTAATTAGTATAATTTGGTGGGATGAATTGTTTGGGATTTAATTTAGTATTTTTTTTAAAATTTTAATTTTGAAAAGAAAAGAAAAACTTGAAATTGAAAAAGAGAAAAAAAAGATTTTGAAAGAAGAGAATTTGAATTTTGGGCTTATCAATTGAATTTCCCTCCGAGCCCCAAACAATCTTCCCCTGAGACCCGCCCAACCCACCTGGGTGAGCCGACCCAACCCCCTCTCCAACGTTTAATTTTCTTTATAACATTTCCCCCCAAAGAAGCCTAAATCCCTAAATTCCAGTCAGCGACGCCCTACTGTTCACTCTCTTCTTCACTTCTGCATCCAAGCTGCTAAATTTCGGGCGAGTGAGATCAAATTTATTTACGCGCACCTTATCTCACCACGTCAGCAAGATTCTAATGGCTTCTGACATTTTTTTCGTCTTTTATGTGCTGGATTGGTTTTGGAATTTCTGAAGAATGAACTCCGAAAATGGGAGCCGTGGATTGATTTGAGGATCAATCCTCTCCTTCCATCTGTCAAGGTTCATTCTAGAAGGGATTTACTTCCAGATTTCTTGTGCAAAAAGGAAAAATTCGAGAGAGGGGGCTATATAAACCAGGTCTGGTTTTGAGGGCAGGGGACGGGAAAAAATGAGGGTTCTAAAAAGGCTTTTATTTTTCTCTTTTAATTCATCTGCATTTTCTTTGTCCTGTGACAAATAAAAATACAAAAAAAAAATTCATTTCGTTTAATGTTAGCAATTCTGTTCGTCTCACCCTTTTAAATTCAGAAATTTCATCTTTGTTATGAGTTGGGCTGAGGTTCGAGATTAGGCGTTAGTAGCCGACTGGAGATTCCGCCCGAGCTTATTGTTTGGTTCAAGTTTTTTTTTCTAGCTTTGATATCGATTTTGTTCGTGTAGTTACTAAATATTTTTGAGGAATTGAAACTCCAATCTTCAGGTGCAGTTATTTCTTTCTTCTCATGTCTCTGTATGTGTGGATCCAAGTATGGTTGAATCTAAGATATGAAGATTGAAATTACATGTCATATCTAAATAAATGTCAGTAATTGTAGGCTCGACTCGTGTCATTTTCTGCATTTTCGTTTATTTCTTTTATAAATCAGCGTGTTTGAGTTCAATATGTGTTTTGGAGCGAAGTCGGATTTGCTTTACTTTGGTTTGAATGATTGAAGTTTGAATCAAGTTTGTGGTTGTAGATGAGGTGCAGTGTCTATTTTTTCGATTCAGTGGAATTTACGGCACTTCTCACACGTATCGAATGCAATACGAACATCTGAATTTAGTGACCAATCATCTTTTTTTGCTGTTGTGGTGCTTAGTCAGTGGTGTTTATCAGGATTTGCTATGAATGTTGGAAGATAAGCAATTCAATGCTTGTTTTAAAGCAGTAGTTGGTCTAAATTTTAGCTGTCAAAGGGGTGTTATTGCTAGTTGAATCAGTTAAAGGACTCATGTATTTTCCTGAAATATCATGCTTATTTATGTACTAGCCGTAAATCAGTCAAGTTATGCATAGTTATCGTTCATGCCTTAACGTTTGGAATGGATGACTATCTGAACACTTGAATTCCAATAAGTTGAATTAGCTATCTATATGACCATGTTTCCAGCAATCTGCTGCACCTTTGGCTAGGATTGGCACCACTATAGTTGTTATTCGGCTGAAATTAGGACTAAAGATGCTTGTCTAGCTGTGTGCTGAAGTCAGGCTGCTAGTTTTGTTCCTGCCTTAATGTTAGAAATGTGCAGACCATTTGTTTTGTTTGTTCTGCTTCTTTCAAACATGAGTAAGCTGTGTCAAGCAATTTGAAGTGCTAGTTTCCCTTAGAGTGTTTGCATTTGGCAACCGTGATTGTGATAATCTTGGTCCTTAGATTTTGGTTTAAAACAGAGGTTAAGTTAAAGTTGTCATGCGAAATATGTATGCGCGGAACTGCATCCATTTCTTCTCTTTCACTTGAATATCATTCTTGTGTTTGGTCTTAAAATAACTTAATCATCTTCCCTTGAAGTTTCATAGTTTCCTTTTGCATACTCACCGATACTCGGACATGAACAGAGCTTGAACTCTACGTGTTTGTAAGTAAGAAACAGCTTCTCCCTCAATTATATGGTGGCTGACGAATGGTTTTAAACATTATGAGCTGCTTCAACGAATTTGAGTGTTGTTTATGGTAGGATATTTCTTCATGTATGATTCTTAATATTTCAGATATATGGGCAGTCATCATGCAATAAACAGGAATGCCTGTTAAGTTTTACGTTGATAGAACCAATTTCTTTATTTGAAAACCTTTTTTCCACTTCTGCAAAGTTAAGGCCACTTGAAGCATCAGTCACAAGTAGAGGAAAGTAATTTTGATCATTTGGTTCTAGGCATTCTTTCATACTAGAACTGAGATTGTGCATAGTCTCCAAATCCGTGGATATAACATCATTGAGCAAACGGTCAAATACAAAGAGATCCTCCCTTAGCTGATCCGCAATAGATTTTAGCATCGTGATTCCAGCTAATTGGTTCTTTCTTTCTTCTGAGTGAGCAAAAGATTGTTTTTCTAAATGTGCAAGAGCCTCATGTTTGGCAACTTCAACAGATTCTTTTAGCTTGGACAGTTCAAAGAGTTCACTCTGAGACTTTGTTAGCTCCTCTTGTAGCTCATCATTTCTTTCTTGCACCCCAGCTAGCCCATCATGAATATTCACAGAAAATCTTATAGGTGTGTTTAAAATACTATTGTGATTGTGTACACGTTCGCGTGACATGATTACTATTTCTAAAAACAAAATCGGAGTATGCGTTCGCGCAACTTCGGCCCAAATTTTCTTAATAAAAATAAAGCGTTATTAATTATGGAAACGTTCGCATGACATGATTTTTGATACACCAAACAAATGGGTACACGTACGCGTGACCCGTTTCAAGATAATTTTCTTAATTTAAAAGCGGTAAAAGGTAAATGTACATAGGTTCTAAAATGAGTAATTAAATAATTTTAAAAATCCAAGTACGATCAAAGCGACCGTGCTAGAACCACAGAACCCGGAAATGCCTAACACCTTCTCCCAGATTAACAAAATTCCTTAACCGAATTTCTGGTTTACGGACTATAATACAGAGTCAATCTTTTCCTCGATTCGGGATTTGAAGCTGTTACTTGGGACACCCTAATTATCACAAGTGGTGACTCTATATTTAATAAATAATCCTGTTTCGATTGTCACTTTAATTGAATAAACTCCCTTGTACCCTTTCGAGGGTAGGTAAAATGGAGGTGTGATAGCTCTGGCGACTATGCTGGGAATAAGAACCCAAAATCTCTGGTTCAAGGTTCAAGAATTCGAGTTTTTTTTATGATTTTGCTTGGCTTTATTTATTATTGATATTACTATATTCTGTGAACCTTTTGTGCTAAGTGCTATTTGTTTACAGCTTTAATATTGTTTGGATTGTATATAACTATCTTCTTATGCCACCCATCTGAGTCTCCCTAAAATGGTGCACACGTTCGTGTGGGCCCCTTTTTCCGTAGAAATTATACCAAATAGAAAAAGGCTGGGCAAAGAACAAGGACGGTCATACTTTAGTGCTCTCGGTACGTCTCCCCTCTTCGGCCCCAGTTGTCCGCTTGGGTACCCCAAGTCTAGAACAAAACCCCAAGATTTAAACCTAGAATTACACAGCTTCATGTCGAATCCCTAGTAGGAACGTTTGTTTGCATCATGTGCATTCTACTTAGGGGACTCAACACAGGGGTTGGGTCCTTCTAGGACAGGTGTACCCAAAATAACAGACCATTTTGATACATTCTATGTGCCACATGTTGCATTTATTCAAGGGTAAAAGGGTTATTTGGCGGACCAATGATAGTTGAGGGCAAATGAAAAAATAAAAAAAAATAAAAAAAACGAAAAAAAAAATATGTGAAGTATGAAGATAAAGCGAGTTAGGTCCAATTATGTTGTTAAAAAAAGAGTTTGAAAATTCAAACAAAAAAATTGCACTTTTTATCATCTTCCAAAAATCAGAAAATAAAAAAAAAGAGGAAAAGAAAATCCAAAAAAGATTTTGCATGTTGCGTCATTTTTCAAGAAAAACAAAAAATATATTTTCTCTAAATTAGTGATTTTTTAAAAAATCCCAACAGTATCTAATCTGCCCGTACTACTCATACCCGATTCACGTCTTTCGGGGCATGATACGTAGGCAATCCACATAGGGTCTGGTCTTCCTAGTAAATCTTAGGTTCTTGGCTTTGCGGGGTCATAGCCAAATTTTGCACTTCTAGCCGTCTTTTGGCTAAATAAGTTATTTTGCGAAAATAGCCTCAATCATGTCTTGCATGTGCCCAGTAGGAGTGTTATTGTCTTACATAGTGTTGGTTTAAAGTTTTCTCATACAGGTATGGATCTACTTACCGGAGTTTGAGCATGACAGACATGCCGAGACTATCCAGTCAGGATCATTCAGGAGTTGCTTTAGGAGATTTTTCTTTTTATGTTTTGAGTCTATCGTTTACCTTCTAGTTTTGTATAGTAATGTCAAGTCTTTTGTTATTGTATTTAATATTTTTGTATTGAAAAAAGTGTGTTATAAATCAAAAATTCCAACAAAAAAGAAGAAGAGAGATTTGCGTTTTTTATTGGCAGAATAGCCTAAATAGCATTTATACTTGTGCCACTTTGTCATGCCGGTCCCCAAACTTACCATTTTGCCAATTGAACACTTACACTCGTTCAAACCGTGTATAATAAACGCTTATGACAGGAGGCTGCTGTGCGTGTAATACAATCTCCTACACGTTGGATGCCACGTCATTACTAGTGCCACATAGGAAAATAAACTATTGACTTTATCTTTATTTTTTTCCTCACTCCACCATCTCTTCCCCTTACCACCAATAGCTCCACTGCCATCGTCGGAAAATTTCTCCGGTCACCGGAGAGCACCATTAAAAATATTGTAGTGTTTATTCAATTCTAAGAGCCTTGTAGTGTTTTAATGACTACACCAGGAGGAATACCATCTACGTCTTTAGGAAAAGGGAGCTCAATTATTGAGATGGTTTTATCTTTCATAAAATCACGAATGGAGGGGGCGTTTGCAGGGGTGGTGAAAATGGTGACGGCGAAAAAATCTATATGGATGATGCATGGGGGGAGGGG
>MU703896.1:23501-59638 GCA_026770625.1 Nicotiana glauca
TAACAGACATATTTTATATTTTCTTTTTTTGTCCCATGTTTTTACTTTTCTTTTTATTTCTTTCTTTTTATTTTAATTATTTTTAGTATAAATTTTTATGTTAACTCTCGTTATGCGCGTGAAAAACACGAATTTTATCCAACTCAGTCATAAAGTTGCCACATAGCCTTGGTCAATGGTCAGAGGGGTTTAAAGTAATGCGTTTTGAAAATTACGAGTGTCTAAATAAAACTTAGTAGAGTATCGGGACCGGGATGACAAAGGGAGATAAGTAGAAGTGCCATTTAGGCTATTCTGCCTTTTTTATTTCCTTGGGAAGTTTTATTTAGAATACCAATTCTAGATTTTTTTTTTTAAAAAAAAAAAAATCTCTTTGGAGGTGTTTCTCCTTAGGAAGTTAATATCTAGAACTCCAAGTATTAAATTTTGCTTTTATATTTCCTTTAGTATATTAGGACTAAATTCAAAAAAAAAAAAAGGAAATTTTCTTTTAGTACCTCTTTAAAGAGTTTTCTTTAAGGTATTAATTTAAAAAAAAAGATTTTTCTTTTGAGGTTCTTCTTTGAGAAACTAATGAAAAATGAAAAAGAAAAAATTCTTTTTATTTTTTCATTCGAACTTTAGGACATTGTACATAGAGGAAAAAGAAAACAATATGTTTTTCTTCCTAAAAAAGAGTAAAAAAATTTTATTTTTCTTTTAGGGTTTTCCTTAATAGAGAATTTGTGTCAAAAGCAAAAAAAAAACCCGTTAATTTTCAGTTTAGAGTAGGTTATAAAATATTAAATCTAGAAAAAAAAATTTATTTCTTTTATTTCTCTTATCTCGTCGGAGTAGTCATTAAGAAAAAAAATGAGAAAGTTACTTTGTTTACTTTATTCCCGATCTGCCAGAACTACGCAAAGATCTGATTCATGTGGGATCATGATACGTAGGCAACCTACGTAGGGTTCGATCGAATTATTTTTTATTATGAAGAGAAAAAGAAAAGAGAATAAAAAGGAAAACAAAAAAAAAAGAGAAAAAGAAGAAGAAAAGGTGGTGAATTTATGGGCTGTAAGAAATGAGAAGGAAGAAAAAGAGCGATAATCAGAAAGAAAACGAGCGAGCTAAGAAGTGCGAGGAAAGTAAAGTAGAGAGAAGATTCAAATGGACAAATTGGTATGATGCCAAATGACCTTTCTACCCTCGAAGTCATTTTAGAACCAATAACTATGGCTAGGTGCATTGCACATAAAGTGAGATTATCTAATGTTAAATGCCCTAACGCTAACGTGATGGCTTCATTTTGTTATATTCATGGCAGAAGGGTGGTTGGTTTGCGGTTCTCAAAGTAGTAACTCCTCTCTACAACATAAAGTCAAAAGGCAATGGCGGACAATAATAGAATTGGGTTTGTTGATACCGGTGCTCGAAAGCAGTTGGTTGAACAGGACACTGGTTTGACTGATTAGGTAAGGATGTTAAGACAATACATGACGGACATGTATCAGGCCTGGATGACTAGGAAGGCACCACCCCCACCACCTAGCTTCCTAGATGCTACCCTTATCCAAACTCCGGTCATAGTGCCGGATGATCCTCCATACTCTCCAGATACACCCGCTTATCACAGCTTTCTCAACCACCCTAGTATCTCCCCTTCCCAAAATTGACCTCATATCATATCCATTACTCCCAACAATGAATACCCACTCAAAGCCCATGATGCCCAATATTACCCCTCAAAGGTTGCCCACAAGGTTCTTGATTTGTACAAGAAAAGCACTCGGGATGAGCTTCATGCTGAAAATGAACAAGTTACAGGAAAAGTAGGGTGAGATGAGATATCATTGAAGCTGAAAGGCATACAACAATCCTTAAACAATAAGCAAGGAAGGGAAGACTAGGGTAGCATGCTTACAAAGAACTGACTGTGTCCACATACGTTCGCTTGCCTGTGGGATTTAAAGTGCCAAAATTTAACTTGTATAATGGGCGTGGAGATCCTGTAGCCCACCTGAGGGATTATTGTATTAAAATGAGAAGTGTTGGAGAGAAAGATGACTTTTTGATGGCATATTTCAGTAAGAGCCTGACTGGGGCAGCTTTGGACTAGCATACTCGTCAAGATGTTGGTAAGTGGCCTACATTGTGTGACCTGGCTCAAGATTTTATTCGATACTTTCAATATAAATCAGGCGTTACCCCAGACCGCTCCTCCCTATCTATAATGAAAAAGAAGCTGGAGGAAAGCTTTAGACAGTTTGGGCTCAGATGGAGGGAGCAAGCTGCTTGAGTCAATACTCCAATTGGTGAGGAAGAAATGGTTGAGCTTTTCCTACAAGCCCAAGGGCCCACCTACTTTGGTCATTTGATCCCGGCCTTGGGAAAGCCTTTCAATGATGTGTTAAAAATGGGGGAGCTAGTAGAAGAGGGAATCAAATCAGGCAAAATCATGAGTTGTTTGAAAGACATTCAAAACATTCTAGTAAGCTTGGGTGGAATAAAGAGAAACAGAAAAGATGATCCGATGGGCTTTCCCGATCAACACTTCCAGCCTCGGCATCGTCCCTGTGGATATCCTTGTGCACCAGATGATCCTCCCCAATGCTACTTCTCTCCACAGAACTCCCAAAGTCGTACATCACTTTCCCAGTACCCAACTCCACAAAATGTCTCTCTAACCCCACGAGCCTACTGAAAACCCCCTAGATCAGGTTTCTGGCCCAATCAAGTATTTAAGAACGAGAGGTTGCGAAATAAGAAAACCTTCACTCCATTGGGAGAGTCATATGCCAGTCTATTCCAGAGGCTAAAGAATTTGGACATGTTGAAGCCGACCCAGATAAAAATGCCAAACCCTTTTCCAAAGAAGTTTGATTTTTCTCGAAGGTGCGCATATTGCTCAGATGCCCCGGGGCATGACATAGAGAAGTGTTGGAATCTAAAGAATGGGATTCAGAAGCTTATTGATGTAGCCGACATTGTCGTGCAAAATCCAGATGTAGTAGACACTAGCCAAAGTCCATCGCCTGTGCATAATAAGACGCATATAGTGGGTATGATTTATTTTGAAAAGGAATGTGAGAATTCTTCTGGGAACCTCGGAGGTCCACGTGCTACTAAGATTTCAGCGCTATTAGAGGTTGATCGTAATAATGAGCTGGCAAAAGGAACCCAAAAGCAATTTGTTAAGAACAATGTGATGAAGACTTGTGAAGGTCCTAGTATTGTTGATGCAGAATTTAGTGGCTAAGATGTCGTGCTTGGTAATTGGAAAGACGCTCCATTTCTTGTTCAGCCGGAGAGGAGTTTTGGTGGTTTAGTTTGTTGTCATTTCTGTTGTCCGGGTTATTTCAGAGTCTTGTGACTCAAACCCTTCTATCCTTTTATTTTTTCTATTTCCTTTAGTCGTAGTATCTCGTTTAGTGTTATCTAGGTTTGTTCTAGGGTTGTACCCCAATTTATTTTTCTTGTTTTGTTGTTCAAACCCTTTCACCGTCTGTCTAATACAATTCTCTATTTTTTTTCTATTTATTGTCATTTTTGTTTAGTTCTCTTCTTCTTTTATAGTTCTTTTCATGCTGGTTCTAGTGACATGACATGCCCGCATAATTCTCAGGTTGATCTTTAAAAGTCAGTTTGGTCAGGAAGCAATGAAATAATTTTGAAGATGCAGGGACATGTGAGGGAAATAAGTGAAGGCACTTTGAGATCACTTCAAGCCCGAATCGTGTGAAACTGGTGTAGATAGAACATAAAGAAACCCTATTAATGCATCATGCCGAAGAAGATTGAAGCTAAAGGCAAGTTTACCCAAATTAGCAGGGTCCGTTCGTGGTAATAAGAGTGAGGGTATTATCCAATGGTGATTTGTAGTTGACAGATGTAGAAGGCGAATGTGTGGATATGGTTATCAAGTCTGGTACAATCAAAAGATGTTGAATGTCTTCCTTGGTTTGTTTAACTATGTTGTTTTTACTCTGCATGTTCTGAAGATTGGAATGACGAAGGCATTTTGTTCTTCTATCTAAACAATTTATCCTTCGTTACCACTTTGAGCCTTATTTATTTTCTTTCATACCCCTTTTTTAGAATCGGTAGCAAAGATCAGAAACACAAGCGTGAAAGATAAGTAAAGGAAAAAGAGAAAAGAAAAAGAATGAAAAAGAGAGAAGAAAAAAAAGGAAAAAAAAGAATAAAAAGAAAAAGAAAAAAACAAAAACACAAAAAGAGAAAAGGGAAAAGAAAAGAAAAGAAGAGAAAGTGGAATAAAAAGAAAGGAAAAATCACAACAACAAAGCAATTTCTATGACATAAACTACGTTCGACCCGATTCCTTTTAAGGATACGTAGGCAGCCACACGGTTCGGTCCCATCAAAATAAAAATCCAAAAGTCCCCAGCAGGAAACTGGGGCAGAATTTGTGGTTGTTGTAAGAAATCTGATTTCCAAAGTTGTTATTTTGAACCCATTTGAATTGTTTTGAGCCTTTGATACCCTTTATTTCTAACCCTATCCAAAATCCCACATTACTGTCCAAAGAAAGACCTTCTGATCAGTCTTCGAGAGTTTCCAAGTCGAGAAAGTACAGGTGATTCATGTCAGTGGAAACACTCCGGTACATGCAAGAAAAATAATGAAAATGAGAGAGTCTTGTTGGTGAAAACCTTTATGGGCACCGTAAGGCGACGGGAGCTAAGAGAAATCAAAATGAGAGAGTCTTATTGGTGAAAACCTTCATGTGCACCTTGAGGCGAGTGTAAGTTGAGAGAAAGAACAAAATGAGAGAGGCTTGATGGTGAAAACCCTTCAGGCACTACAAGTCGAATAAGGATTGAGAATCAGATGGGAAATCACCTGACGAAGATTGTGAAAGATGACTAACGACAGAGCATCGAAGCCCAGTTTCACGGTTTGGGGTTATAACAGGAGTTAAACATCATACTTGCTTGACAGAATATCCACAGGTGCATGTCATGGTCATTAGAGTTGGTATCCATATCCGATAGGTTTTTACTTGGTAGCTTTCTTGTTAGAAATCATCTCTTTCCTTTGTCCTTTACTTTGTTCCTTTTGTTTTGTTTACTTCCTCTTCCTGAGTCTGTTTGGACTGAACAAGTGAGAAATGACTTCAAAATTTGCCACCAGCTTTCCATGTGTACAAAACGGGATCTGACTAGTACATCAATGTGTCATAAGTTAGGAAAACACAAAAAGCGCACTGGGTTGGTAACAATCAACATGCTTTGGGATCCAGGTGAAATACAAAGGTTGAGTACATATCAATTTATGAAAAATGCAACAGATGAAGGGTTAGGGTGAACAGATCAAAGGTATTTGCTGTGATAAGATTGACAAAAGGGTGTTAAACCAGTGATGAGCAAGACCTTCCAAGCAGAAATCAAAGTTATCATGGCAAATGAGGGAGCCATAGACCTCAAGGACAGGACCAGTGGTTTAAAAAGAACAGCATACACAATGAGGGGGTGACAAGTGTCGTGCTTTGGGGTTCATGTGAGACACAAAGGTGGGTAAATGTCAGTTCAGGAGCAATGCAACAAATAGAAGGTATTGGGTCAGAACGGAGAAGAGGTATTTTCTGTGTTAAGGGTAACAAAGAAAGTGGTTAGTCAATAAACAAGCAAGGTCTTCGAGTGGGAATCAGTTATCATGGCAAGTGAAGGAACAAAAGACCTCAAGGCCAGAGCCAGTGGTTTAAGACAAGAAAGAACAACATGCGTAATGAGTGGGTGGCAGTTATCGTGCTTTGATATTCATGTGAAACACAAGGTCTTGGTAAATGTCAGGTCATAAGCAATGCAACAAATAGGGGGTATTGGGTTTGAACGGAGAAGAGGTATTCTCTGTGATAAGGATAACAGAGAAATTGGTTAGTCAATAAACAAGCAAGTTCTTCTAGTGGAAATCAGTTATCGTGGGAAGTTAAGGAGCAATCGCCCTCAAAATCAAGGCCACAAACCAACCACCATATTTTTTAAACTGACAAGATTTTTCTTTGATTTGAAATAGGGGCAGAAAATCTCGGTTGTTTCGGAGAAACCTACAGTAACAAAAGGCAAGCACCAGACATGTATGACCGTGAATTCTTAGGACCCTCCTGGAAAATGGGACCTAGTTTAAAATTAAAAACAATCATGAGTAGCATAATCTAGCATAAATGTACCCCAAAGGAGTATAAGTTGGTTTCAAAGTCTACATGTTTGAGATAGGATTCAATTAGGATATTTCATGACCTTCCTGAATAATGGGATCTAGCTTTAAGATTGATGTTCGATAACAAGATGTAGCAAAAACAATACCTTTAGAAGATATAACTTAGATTGAAAATTGTTGTTTACTTAAGAATTGTCAGGACCCTCCTAGATAATGGGGAGTAGTTTAAGACCCTCTTAGATAACAAGATTTAGCGAAAGTCACGCCTTTAGAAGAAATAACTTAGGTTTATAATTGTCTTTTAATTAAGATTTCTCAAGACCCCCCTGGATAATGGGACCTAGCTTTCAAATTCTTAGTAATATTTGGTAAAATGATTCAGTTTAACACTCACCTATGTGCCCAGTTACCAAACTGGGGAAGAAATTTTCTTTATTTTGTCTATTTTTGTTGAAATCAGGCACCCACTTGGAGAACACGGAGAAGCAATTCAGGTTTCAGCAATCAGGCGCCCACCTGGAGAGCAAGGGAATACAGTTCAAGTTTCAGCAATCAGACGCCCACCCGGAGAGCAAGGGTATACAATTCAAGTTTCGGCAATCAGGCGCCCACCTGGAGAGCAAGGGAGTACATTTCAAGATTTAGCTTTCAAATTCTTAGTAATATTTGGTAACATGATTCAGTTTAATACCCACATATGTGCCCGGCTACCAAACTAGGGAAGAAAAATTTTCTTTGTTTTGTCTATTTTTGTTGAAATCAGGTACCCACTTGGAGAACAGGAATAAGCAGTTCAAGTTAAGCAGTCAGGCGCCCACCTGGAGAGCACGGGAATAAAATTCAAGTTCATCAGTCAGGCGCCCACCAGAAGAGCACGGGAATACAATTCAAGTTCAACAGTCAAGCGCCCACCTAGAGAGCACGGGAACACAATTCAAGTTCAGTAGTCAGGAGCCCACCTAGAGAGCACGGGAATACAATTCAAGTTCAGCAGTCAGGCGCCCACTTGGAGAGCATGGGAATAAAATTCAAGGTCAGCAGTTAGGAGCCCACCTGGAGAGCACGGGAATACAATTCAAGTTCAGTAGTTAGGCGCCGCTCTGGAGAGCACGGGAATACAATTCAAATTCAGCAGTTAGGAGCCCACCTGGAGAGCACTGGAATACAATCTAAGTTCAGCAGTCAGGAGCCCACCTAGAGAGCACGGGAATACAATTTAAGTTCAGCAGTCAGGAGCCCACCTGGAGAGCACGGGAATACAGTTCAAGTTCAGCAGTCAGGCGTCCACCTGGAGAAAGGGAGAGCATCTCAAAGCACAATTCAAATTCAACAGTCAAGTGTCCACCTAGAGAAAGGGAAAGCATCTCAGAGTACAATTTGATTTCAGCAATCAGGCGTCCACCTGAAGAAAGGGAAAACATCTCAGATCATAATTCAAGTCGGCAACAATGGAACTGCACCAGGAAAATACATGTCAACAAGGCAACGGGAACTTCAAGATAATGTTTGAAGATATAGATAGGAATCTTGCAATTTGTAGCTGACAGGCTTAATTAGTTTTTCTTATGGTGATTTTGATGTTATAACAGGAACCGCGGACCGGGACCTCGACGGAACCGCACCTCACTCGGCTCTCCAACTCATGTCTTCATCATTTTTCCCAACTACACTGACCTGATTCCTTTATAGCCAAGGATATGTAGGCAACCTCGGAAGCAAGGTACGGTCAAATCTTTCAAAAATGCTTCCCACGGAATATTCAAACGGAAAAAAACCGCTCGTATTCACTCACTTTATCTTTGCATAAAAACTCTTCGTATTTTCAAGCAAAGAGGGGCAACTGTGAGCACGTAATTTTTTTCCTATATGAATTACTCCGATAAATTCAAGAAAAATAATTTTTCTCCATTTTTTAAAATTTTATAGGATTTTTGATAATTTGTGTGCATGTTTATTTTATTTAAATCATGAAAAGTACAAAAAAATATTGCATTGCATTTAGGGTTTATTTTTCCATTTCAGGTTAATTAGAAAATTAGTTATTTTATAAAAAATGGAAAAATCACAAAAATAACCCATTTTTGCCCTTGGCTTCGAATCTTGTAGTTTTCTTTAATTTGATAATTAATTAGTTATTGTGAATATTATTTTGAGTAATTAGTCTAATTTGGTGGGATAATTTGGTTTGGGATGTAATTTAGGTTTTATTGTTATTTTTAATTTTGAAAAGAAAAGAAAAACTTGAAATTGAAGAAGAGAAAAAAAAGATTTTGAACAAGAGAATTTGAATTTTTGGCTTATCAATTGAATTTCCCTCCGAGGCCCAAACAATCTTCCCCTGAGACCCCCCCAACCCGCCAGGGTGACCCAACCCGACCCCCTCTCCAACTTTAATTTTAGTTATAACATTTCCCCCAAAGAAGTCTAAATCCCTAAATGCCAGTCATCGACGCCCTACTATTTACTATCTTCTTCACTTCTGCATCCAAGCTGCTAAATTTCGTGCGAATTAGATCAAATTTACTCACGCGCACCTTATCTCACCACGTCAGCAAGATTCTAACGGCTTCTGACATTTTTTTTGTCTCTCATGTATTGGATTGGTTTTGGAATTTCGGAAGTATAAACTCCAAAAATGGGAGTCGTGGATTGATTTGAGGATCAATCCTCTTCTTCCATCTGTCAGGGTTCATTCTAGAAGAGATTTACTTCCAGATTTCTTGTGCAAAAAGGAAAAATTCTAGAGAGGGGGCTATATATACCAGGTCTGGTTTTGAGGGCAGGGGACGAGAAAAAATGAGGGTTCTGAAAAGGCTTTTCTTCTTCTCTTTTAATTCATATGCATTTTCTTTGTCCAGTGAAAAATAAAAATACAAAAAAAAAAATTCATTTCGTTTAACGTTAGGAACTCTGTTCGTCTCACCCTTTTAAATTCAGAAATTTCATCTTTATTATGAGTTGGGCTGAGGTTCGAGATTAGGCGTTAGTAGTCTACTGGAGATTCCATCTGAGCTTATTGTTTGGTTCAAGTGTTTGTTCTAGCTTTGATATCGATTTTGTTCGTGCAGTTGTTAAATATTTTTGAGGAATCGAAACTTCAATCTTCAGGTGCAGTTCTTTCTTTCTTCTCATGTCTCTGTATGTGTAGATCCAAGTATGGTTGAATCTAAGATATGAAGATTGAAATTACATGTCATGTCTAAATAAATGTCAGTAATTGCAGGCTCGAGTCATGTCATTTTCTGCATTTTTGTTTATTTCCTTTATAAATCAGTGTGTTTGAGTTCAATATGTGTTTGGGAGCATCCTACGAGGTCGAATTTCTTTATTTTGGTTTGAATGATTGAAGTTTTAATCAAGTCTGTGGTTGTAGATGAGGTGCAGTGTCTATTTTGTCGATTTAGTGGCATTTACCGCACTTCTCACACGTATCGAATGCAATACAAACTTCTAAAAGTAGTGACCAGTCGTCTTTTTTTGCTGTTGTGGTGCTTAGTCAGTGGTATTATCAGGATTTGCTATGAATGTTGGAAGATAAGCAATTCAATGCTTGTTTTAAAGCAGTAGATGGTCTAAATTTTAGCTGTCAAAGGGGTATTATTGCTAGTTGAATCAGTTAAATGACTCATGTATTTTCCTGAAATTTCATGCTTATTTATGTACTAGCCGTAAATCAGTCAAGTTATGCATAGTTTACGTTCATGCCTTAACATTAGGAATAGATGACTATCTGATCACTTGAATTCCAATAATTTGAATTAGCTATCTATATGACCATGTTTCCAGCAATCTGCTGCACCTTTGGCTAGGATTGGCACCACTACAGTTGTTATTCTGCTGAAATTAGGACTAAAGATGTTTGTCTAGCTGTGTGCTGAAGTCATGCTGCTAGTTTTGTTCCTGCCTTAGTACAAGAAATGTGCAGACCATTTGTTTTGTTTCTTCTGCTTCTTTCAAACATGAGTAAGCTGTGTCACGAAGTTTGAAGTGCTAGTTTTCGCTAGAATGTTTGCATTTGGCCGTCGTGATTGTGATAATCTTGGTCCTTAGATTTTGGTTTAAATAGAGGTTAAGTTAAAGTTGTCATGCAAAATATGTATGTGTAGAATTGCATCCATTTCTTCTCTCACTTGAATATCATTCTTGAGTTTGGTCTTAAAATAACCGAATAATCTTCCCTTGAAGTTTCATAGTTGTCTTTTGCATACTCACTGATACTCGGACATGAACAAAGCTGCAACTCTAATATTTCAGATATATGGGCAGTTTCATCATGCAATAAACGGGAATGCATGTTTAGTTTTACGTTGATAGAACCAATTTCTTTACTTGAAAACCTTCTTTTCTGCTTCTGCAAAGTTAAGGCCACTTGAAGCATCAGTCACAAGTAGAGGAAAGTGATTTTGATCAGTTGGTTCTAGGCATACTTTCATACTAGAACTGAGATTGCGCGTAGTCTCCAAATCCATGGATATAACATCATTGAGCAAACGGTCAAATACAAAGAGATCCTCCCTTAGCTGATCCGCACCAGATTTTAGCATCATGATTCCAACTAATTGGTTCTTTGTTTCTTCAGAGTGAGTAAAAGATAGTTTTTCTAAATGTGCAAGAGCCTCATGTTTGGCAACTTCAGCATATTCTTTTTGCTTGGAAAGTTCAAAGAGTTCACTCTGAGACTTTGTTAGCTCCTCTTGAAGCCCATCATTTCTTTCTTGCACCTCAGCTAGCCCATCATGAATATTCACAGAAAATCTTATAGGTGCGTTTAAAATACTATTGTGATTGTGTACACATTCGCGTGACATGGTTACGGTTTCTAAAAATAAAATCGGAGTATGCGTTCGCGCAATTCGGCCCAAATTTTCTTAATAAAAATAAAGAATTATTAATTGTGGACACGTTCGTGTGACATAAGTTTTGATGCGCCAAACAAATGGGTACACGTACGCGTGACCCATTTCAAGATAATTTTTCTTAATTTAAAAGCGGTAAATGGTAAATGCACATAGGTTCTAAATGAGTAATTAAACAATTTTGAAAAGCCAAGTATGATCAAAGCGACCGTGCTAGAACCACGGAACCCGGGAATGCCTAGCACCGTCTCCCCGGATTTCTAGTTTGCGGACTGTAATACAGATTCAATCTTTTCCTTGATTTGGAATTTGAACCGGTAACTTAGGACATCCTAATTATCCCAAGTGGCGACTCTAAATTTAATAAATAATCTCGTTTCAATTGTCACTTTGATTGGAAAAAACTCTCTTGTACCCTTTTGGGGGTAGGTAAAAAGGAGGTGTGACACCAGTTACAGTGTGCTAGGGTATTCTCTAAGTTTGACTTGAGGTCAGGGTATCATCAGCTGAAGATTCGGGACTCGGATTCTCGACGACTGCTTTCTGTACTAGATATGGCCATTATGAGTTCCTGGTGATGTCCTTTGGCTTGATAATGCTCCGATAGCGTTCATGGATTTGATGAACAGGGTGTTCGGGCCTTATATTTATTCGTTCGTCATTGTCTTCATTGATTACATTTTGATCTTCTCACGTAGCCTAGGGGAGTACGAGCAACATTTAAGGATGGTGCTTCAAACATTGCGAGAACAGAAGTTGTATGCTAAGTTCTCCAAGTGTGAGTTTTGGCTAGAGTCTATGGCATTCTTGGGACATGTTGTGTCAGGTGAGGGTATTAAGGTGGATCCCAAAAAGATTGAGGCATTTCAGAGTTAGCCACATCCCACTTCAGTGACCGAGATTAGGAGTTTCCTAGGATTAGAAGGTTATTATCGCTACGTGCAGGGCTTTTCATCCATTGAAACAGCTTTGACTAGATTGACTCAAAAGGATGCTCCATTCTGTTGGTCTATTATGAGATGAGCTTTTAGAAGCTTAAGACGACTTTGATTACAACAACGGTTCTAGTATTGCCTTCCACTTTGGGGATGTATATGGTGTATTGTGATGCTTCACACGTTGGCTTGGGTTGTGTATTGATACAAGAGGGGCAATTTATTATATATGCTTCATGTCAGCTGAAGGTTCATGATAAGAATTACCATATGCACAACCTAGAGTTAGCTGCAATTGTTCATGCTCTTAAGATATGGTGGCATTACCTGTATAGGGTGTCATGTGACGTTTGTACTGATCATCATAGCTTACAACATTTGTTCAAGCAAACGGATCTCAATTTGAGGTAGCGTAGATGTCTTGAGTTACTGAAGGATTATGACATCACCATTCTTTATCATCCGGGCAAGGCAAATGTGGTCGTGAATGCCTTAAGTAGGAAGGCAGAGAGTATGGGGTGGCTTGGCATTCATTTCAGTAGAGGAGAGGCCACTAGCTATGGATATTTAGTCTTTGGCTATAGACTTGTAAGGTTAGATATTTCAGAGCCTAGCCGAGTTCTTGCATGTGTTGTCGCCCAGTCTTCACTATTGGGGCAGATCCAGGCTCGGTAGTTTGACGATCGGCACTTGGCAGTTCTCAGAGAGATGGTAAAACATCGTAGTGCTAAGAAGGTTTCTATTTTTAAGGATGGCATTCTACGACTACAAGGTTGCCTATGTGTTCCTAATGTCGATGGTTTGTGGGAGAGGATTCTAAAGGAGGCACACAACTCTCGGGGTTATATTCATCCAGGTGCTACGAAGATGTTTCGTGACCTGAGACAACATTGTTGGTGGCGGCGAATGAAGAAATAAGGTGTTAGGTATGAGCACTAGAGTCCAAGTGGCCTACTTCAGCAGATGACTGTACCTGAGTTGAAATGGGAGCGCATCAGTATGGACTTCGTAGTTGGATTGCCATCGACCTTGAGGAAGTTTGATGCAATTTGGGTCATTATCGACAGGTTGACCAAGTTGGCACACTTCATTTCAATTGTGACTAACTATACTTCAAAGAAGTTGACCCAGATTTATATTCTGGAAATAGTCCAGTTACACGGTGTGCCTATTTCTATCATATCAAATAGAGGCCTTTGGTTCACTTCACATTTCTAGAGTGTCGTACAGTATGAGTTGGGGACCCGTGTAGAGCTCAGCACAACATTTCATCTACAGACCGACGGGCAGTAGGAGTAGACAATTCAAATTCTGGAGGACATGCTCAGGGCATGTGTGATTTATTTTGGAGGGCTGTGGGATCAGTTCTTGCCCTTGGCCAAGTTTGCTTAAAATAACAATTATCGGTCCAGCATCGAGGTGGCTTCATTTGAGGCTTTATATGGTCGGTGATGTCATTCTCCCATAGGGTGGTTTGATCCTAGCGAGGCTAGGTTATATTGGACTAATCTGGTGAAATATTCTTTGGAAAAGGTAAAGTTAATTCAGTAGCGACTTCGCACCGCACAATCCAGACAGAAGAGTTACGCAGATCAGAAGGCGCGTGTAACACCCCATAAATTTGAAACGGTTGTGGATGCATTAAATGAGTATTAACGTGATGGTAATCAATTGGTTATGATAATAAGTGTACGAGGCATATTATAACTGATTTGGGATCCAAGGAGAGACCTAAGTCTAAACCAAGTTGGAAAATTACATAATAGACTAAAACTTCAAATGAGTATGCACAAGACCACACTTTGGACGAGCATATCGACATATATATATATATATATATATATATATATATATATATATATATATATAAGTTATTAGGTGATGCAAAACCTATAGAAAGTTCTTCGAGTCTAGTTTTTAATGCTTCAAACTGTTCGTCATTTGGACATTCCTAAAAGAAGTTATGATCAAATTACAAAAATCAGACCATCCAGTTATATTGGCGGACAGCAAACCGAGACTCGCTTCTCTAGACCATGCGCGGAGCCTGCCTTCCCTTGAAGGTGCTGGGCAGCGAAGTGAGGCTCACTTCTCCAGACCGGGTGTGGCCCAGCTAGGGTCTTTTTTAAGCAAATTCGAGGGTTCACTTCACCCATTACTTTTTGACGAATTTTAGGGTTTTCCTCCACTCTCTAAATTCCTCCAACCCCTCCCATATTCAAGGTAAGCTATCCCCATTATCTTTGTGTGAATTCCATCATTTTGAACTAATATAAATGAAATCTACACAGAGAATACTTAGATCTTCAAGAACTCAAATGAGAGTTTTGCAAGATTTCTTCCAAAAAGGTAATGTCTTCACCCTCTAATTGATTATAGCATTGGATTAATGATTATAGACCCTAGTTCATGAGATATGAGTTGATGGGTTTGATAGAAAAGCATGAACGGTTATAGATTTGGGTTATTGATTATTGGTTAATGGTGTTTTGTACCTTATGGGTCATAAAGAATGATGTTGATTATAACCATTTGAGACCTTAGAATTTATCTAGGAGCAAGAGAATGGGTTATTGGTTGTAGAGACACCAGTAATAAAGACTATGAAGCCTTATTCTCACCAAGTGTTTTATTAAATTCTTAAGTGACCAGAACATGAGTATCATAGCTAATATGGAACCCTTTTGACTTGTATTGCTATACATTAAAGTTGAAAGGGTTCACAAATTTTGTATTATGGTCAAGAGCAGAAAGTTAAGGTATGTGAGGCTAAGTCTTTACGTCTGGGAATGTCTATGATTCCCCATACATCCCATTCATTATGATTATTACAAGTTCCTCAGAAAGTAATTATGCCTTAGTTCCATGAATAGTAGTAGAACTTCTATTCTCCAGATGGCACAGTTTTATAATCATTCAATATTCTATGAGTATCGGTTATGAAAAATCAACTTATCATGTAACTCATTATGGTTCATTATTTCAATATCATGTATTGCAGTATGATTCTCAGTTCTTGATTCTAAGTTCCTGGATATTGAACAACTGTATTTGGGCACAAGGCCGCAGTTAATCCTTTATGCATTTTGGGCCTAAGGCCGCAGTTATGTATACGTATACGTGGGCTTGAGGCCGCAGTGTGTGTGTGTGTGTATATATATCTATATATATATATATATATATTGGGCCTAAGGTCGTAGTCTATTTATTCCGATAAACAGTTTGTTCATCATTCAGAAGAGGGAGTATTCATTACCTTACTTCCTATGTTTAGTTCAGTTATCAGTTTCAGTTTCATTATTTACCGTTCTTTCCTTCAGTTATTTTACATACCAGTGCAATTCAAATGTACTAACATCCCTTTTTCCCCTGGGCCTGCATCTTGCGATGCAAGTTAGGATTTACAGGTTGACAATTTTGCTTGCTAGGACATCTCGTATCATCTATTGGTGAGCCCCAATCTTTCGGGGCATTATTCCTCCATTTTTCAATCATTATAGTATTTCAGTTAATAAGGTATATCAGGGACCTTGTCTAGATAAACAATTTACATTTTATCATTCTTTAGAGGCTTCATAGATAGCCCAGTCATTCAGCTATTAGCAAGCTTTTAAGTGTTTGCCTTGTCGGCTACTCGTTTATATTTGTAGACTTTTCAGTACTTTCCGCATTTATGATATTTCACTCATACTCATTAATAAATCAACATGTTGAATGTTTCTATTCATCTTATAGTTATACCACATGTTGATCCTGCCACCCAGTTGGTTCGCTCGAACACATGTAGTTAGGCGTCGAGTGTCGTGTTATGCCCAGGCCATGGTTTGGAGCATGAAAAAGCTTGGTATCAGTGCTCCAAGTTCAACAGTCCTAGGGAGTCTATGAAGCCGGGTCCAGTGGGGTCACTTTTATGTATGTGTATGTGCCCCACGTGTAAAGAGTTGACACCCAAGACATCTAAGATTGTTCCATTTCTTTTGTACTCTTGATCGCGGAGTTAGAGCTATGCTTTCATGAATCTTTGTAACTCGTGCGAATGGCGTATTTCAAAAAAATGCCTACAAAAAAAAGTACACTAGGAGGGCCTCGGCTACTAGCCAGGGGGCTACGACTAATGCTCCTCGAGAGGAGGACAGTCTGACCCAAGGGGATGCATCAGGCTCAGTGCCCAATGCTTCAGACATGAATGTCAGGGGAGCTATCTAGTTGCTCACCCAGATTATTTCTACTTAGGCTCAAAGGCTAGGAACAAGTGTTTTCATGAGACTGGTAGTTCCACGTCCAGGGAATTCCTCAACATGAAACCTCAAGTTTTCACAGGGTCTAGAAAGGATGTGGATCTGCAAAACTTCATTGATAAGGTTCAGAAGTTATTTTAAGTGATGCATGCTACAGATACTGAGGCATCAGAGCTTGCTGCGTACCAGCTGAAGGATATTACCAATACTTGGTATGAAATATGGGAAGAGTCCCGAGGGAGGATGTCACTCCTACGACTTGTAAGGAGTTTGCAGAAGTGTTCCTTGAGCTTTTTCTACCCATTGAGGTCTTGGAAGCAAAGGCTTTAGAGTTCGAGAGACTCAAACAGAATGAGAGGAGGTTGAATTAATATTACTTTACGTTCGTCTCTCTGGCCAAGTATGCTCCAGAAATGATACGTGATATTAGGGCCATATTTAGGCGGTTTGTGTTGGGTCTTTCAGATGATTTGTTTGTTGATGCTAATATATCTTCTTAGAATAATGAAAAAACCATCACTAAGATGGTTGCCTTTGTTCAAGGGAAAAAAGACATGTTGAAGGAAGAAGAGCGGCTACAGAGAGAGAAGGTTAGGGGATTCCAGCAAGAGAGCTAAGTCTGTAGGAAATTTCGGCCATGGGGGATCTCAAGCAAGAGGAAATCACCAGTTCTTCAGGAAATCAAAATCAGGACCTACTCTATCTTTAGCTAGTGCACCAGTTTAAAGGTCAAAGTTTAACAAGAAAAACCAGAATTTCAGAGCAGCAGACTCACAGTCACAGGCTAGTGTGGGCTATAGAGTCCCTGGTTACCCTATTTGCAACACGTGTGTAAGAGGCACCCGGGGTTGTGTCATTCAGGCCCAAATAATTGCTTTGTGTACGGTCAGCAGGGCCACTTCTTGAGGGATTGTCCATTAGCAAAGCAGAACAATGGAGGCAATATAGCTCAGTCCACTAATTCAGTAGCCCCTCATAACTCTTAGGCCCAACAAGGGCATGGTGCAGCAAAGTCTAGTAATGCAGGCGATGGTCAAAATCGCTTGTATATACTGGCAGGCTGTCAGAATACAGAGGCTCGTGGAGATGTTATCACATGTATGCTAAATCTATTCACTTTTTATCTCTACGCTCTTATAGATCCAGGATCCACCCTCTATTATGTAACCCCATATATTGCTAAGAAATTTGAGATAGAACCAGAAAAGTTGTGTGAACTCTTTGAAGTATCCACTCAAGTTGGATAATCAATTATAGCAAGATATATCTATAGGGGATGTCCAATCAAAGTGTATCATCGTCTTACTGTAGCATCCTTAGTAGAATTCAAGATGGTAGACTTCGATGTGATCATAGGCATGGACTGGTTAAAATCCTGTTATGCCACAATGGGTTGTAGAACCAAAATAGTAAGTTTTGAATTTCTCGATAAAACAATCTTAGAATGGAAGGGTGATGGAGTAATACCTACAGGTAGGTTTATTTTCTATCTTAAAGCTAGAAAGATGATCTCCAAAGGGTATATCTGTCACCTGGTTTGAGTTAAGGATGTAGATTCTCAAATTCCCACTCTCTATTCGGTACCAATTGTAAATGAGTTCCTAGAAGTGCTTTCTCAAGATCTTCCTGGAATCTCACCCGATAGAGAGATTGACTTTGGAATTGATGTATTTCCAAGCACTAAGTCGATATTTGCCCCACCTTATAGAATGGCTCCAGCAGAGTTGAAAGAGCTAAAAGTCCAGTTGAAAGATCCTCTAGACAAGAGAACTATGAGGCCAAGTATCTCACCTTGGGGCGCACCTTGTTTTTATGAAAGAAGGATGGTCTTTGCACATGTGCATTGACTATCATCAGTTGAATAAAGTCCCATCAAGAACAAGTACCCTCTTCCCAGAATAGATAATTTGTTTGATCAACTTCAGAGTGCCCAGTGTTATTCCATGATTGACCTCAGATCGGGATACCATCAATTAAAGGTCGTGGAAATTGGTATTTCAAACACAACTTTTAGTACTCAATATGGGCATTTTGAATTTTTGCTAATGTCATTCGATTTAACGAATGCACCAGAAGCTTTCATGGACCTTATGAATTGGATCTTCAAGCCTTATCTTGATTTGTTCGTTATTGGGTTTATTGATGACATGTTGATTTATTCCTGTAGCGAGACTGACCATGCAAAAAATCTCAGAATTGTGTTGCAGAGACTTCTGGATCACAACCTATATATGAAATTTTCTAAATGTGAATTCTTGTTGAAATCAGTAGCATTTTTGGGCCATGTCATCTCAGGGGAAGGCGTGAAGGTGGACTTTCAGAAAATAGAGGCAGTGAAGAATTGGCCTAGACCCACCTTAGTGTTCGATATAAGAAATTTCTTGGGTCTAGCAGGCTATTATAGGCATTTTGTAGAGGGATTTTCTTCTATATCGTTCCCTTTGACCAGACTAACATAGAAGAAAGTCAAGTTTCAATGGCCGAACGCTTGTGAGAAAGCTTTTGAGGATTTAAAGAAGAGGTTGACTTCAGCTCCAGTCTTGACACAATCGGAAGTAACTAAAGGGTTCGTTGTTTATTGTGATGCTTCAGGGGTTGGTCTTGGGTATGTATTAATGCAGCATCATAAAGTCATAGCCTACGCATCAAGACAACTCAAGGCTCATGAGAAGAATTATCCGACTCATGATCTTGAAATAGCAGCTTTGGTGATTGCGCTTAAGATCTGGCGCCATTATTTGTATAGGGTGCATGTTGACATTTTTACAGGTCACAACAGTCTCCAGTACATCTTCAAGCAAAGAGAATTGAATGTACATCACAGAAGGTGGCTCAAATTACTTAAAGATTATGATGTTGATATGCTTATCATCTAGGGAAAGCAAATGTTTTGGTCGATGCTCTCAGTCGCTGTTCTATGGGAAGCTTAGCTCATGTTTAGGTAGACAAACAAACTATGATGAAGGAAGTCCACCGCTTAGCAAGTCTGGGAGTTCAATTTTTGTACTCCGAAGATAGTGGCATTTTTCTTCAGAAAAGGGTTGAATCCTCCTTAGTAGGTGAAGTAAAGGAAAAATAGTTAGTGATCCCTACCTATTGCAGCTGAAGAAGGGAATTTACAAACACAAGACTACGACTTTTGAACAAGAGGGAGATTATGGTACTTTGAGGTACAGAGGCAGAATATGTGTTCCAGATGTAGATGGGCTCAGAGAGTGGATTATGTCAGAAGCCCACAATTCCAGGTATTCTATTAACCCAGGTTCCACAAAGATGTATCATGATCTTAAGGAGATTTATTGGTGGAACGATATGAAAAAGAACATAGCATATTTTGTGGCTAAGTGTCCAAATTGTCAGCAAGTGAAAGTCGAACACCGAAGGCCTGGTGGTTTAACTCAGAGTATAGAAATTCCTGTTTGGAAATGGAAGATGAAAAACATGGACTTCATAACAGGTCTACCTCGCCTCGTTTCGGAAGCATGATTCGATATGGGTGATTGTAGACCGACTTACCAAGTCAAGTCACTTCTTGCCTGTGAAGACTACAAATTTGGCCGAGGATTATGGCGAGTTGTATATCCTAGAAATTTTCCGATTGCATGGGACTCCTTTGCCCATCATCTCAGATCATGGTGCTCAATTCACTGCAAAATTTTGGAAATCCTTTCAGAAGGGATTGGGCACAAGGGTGAACCTCAGTACCGCTTCTCATCCTCAAACAGATGGTCAGGTGGAACGCGCCATTCAGACTCTTGAGGATATGTTGAGGGCGTGTGTTATAGATTTTAACGGTAATTGGGACCATCATCTACCTCTCATTGAGTTTGCTAATAATAATAGCTATCACTCTAGTATCAAGATGGCACCGTACAAAGCCCTGTTTCTTGGGTCTAGCAGGCTATTATAGGCATTTTGTAGAGGGATTTTCTTCTATCTCATTCCCTTTGACTAGACTAACATAGAAGAAAGTCAAGTTTCAATGGCCGAACGCTTGCGAGAAAGCTTTTGAGGATTTAAAGAAGAGGTTGACTTCAGCTCCAGCCTTGACACTACCGGAAGTAACCGAAGGGTTCGTTGTTTATTGTGATACTTCATGGGTTGGTCTTGGGTATGAATTAATGTAGCATAGTAAAGTCATAGCCTACGCATAGAGACAACTTAAGGCTCACGAGAAGAATTATCCAACTCATGATCTATAATTAGCAGCTGTGGTGCTTGTGCTTAAGATCTGGCGCCATTATTTGTATGGGGTGCATGTTCACATTTTTACAGATCAAAACAGTCTCCAGTACATCTTCAAGCAAAGAGAATTGAATCTACATCACAGAAGGTGGCTCAAATTACTTAAATATTATGATGTTGATATCCTTATTATCTAGGGAATGCAAATGTTGTGGCCAATGATCTCAGTCGGTAATTTATGGTATGCTTAGCTCATGTTAAGGAGGACAAACAAACTATGATGAAGGAAGTCCACTGCTTAGCAAGTCTTGGAGTTTAATTTTTGGACTCCGAAGATAGCGGCATTTTTTTTCAGAACAGGGCTGAATCCTCCTTAGTAGGCGAAGTGAAGGAAAAATAGTTAGTGATCCCTACCTATTGCAGCTGAAGGAGGGAATTCACAAACACAAGACTACGACTTTTGAACAAGGGGGAGATGATGGTACTTTGAGGTACAGGGGTAGAATATGTGTTCTAGATGTAGATGGGCTCAGAGAGTGGATTATGTCAGAAGCCCACAATTCCAGGTATTCTATTAACCCAGGTTCCACAAAGATGTATCATGATCTTAAGGTGATTTATTGATGGAACGATATGAAAAAAGAACATAGCATATTTTGTGGCTAAATGTCCAAATTGTCAGCAAGTGAAAGTTGAATACCGGAGGCTTGGTGGTTTAACTCAGAGTATAAAAATTCTCATTTACAATTGGGAGATGATAAACATGGACTTCATAACAGGTCTACCTCGCTCGCGGAATCATGATTCAATTTGGGTGATTGTTGACTGACTTAACAAGTCAGGTCACTTCTTGCCAGTGAAGACTACAAATTTGACCGAGGATTATGTCGAGTTATATATCCTAGAAATTGTCCGATTGCATGGACTCCTTTTTCCATCATCTCAGATCATGATGCTCAATTCACTATGAACATTTGGAAATCTTTTCAGAAGGGATTGGGCAAAAGGGTGAACCTCAGCACCGCTTTTCATCCTTAGACAGATGGTCAGGCAGAACACACCATTCAGACTCTTGAGGATATGTTGAGGGCGTATGTTACATATTTTAATGGTAATTGGGATGATCATCTACCTCTCATTGAGTTTGCTAATAATAACAATTATCACTCTAGTATCGAGATAGCACTGTACGAAGCTCTGTATGGGCGAAGGTGTAGATCACCAATTGGTTGGTTCGAAGCTAGAGAAGTGGAATAGTTAGGACCTGATTTGGTCTATCAGGCTATTAAAAAGGTCAACTTGATACAAGAGCATTTGAAGATGGCTCAAAGTCGCCAAAAATCCTATTCGGACGTGCGGTGTAGAGACTTAGATTTCCAAGTTGATGATTGGGTGTTTCTGAAAGTTTCGCCTATGAAAGGCATTGTGAGATTTGAGAAGAAGGGGAAGCTTAGTCCCCGCTATACTGGTCCATATAGAATCCTTCGAAGGATCGGGCAGGTGGCTTATGAGTTAGAATTTCCATAAGAATTAGTAGTTGTCCACCCCGTGTTTCATGTGTCCATGTCAAAAAAATTCATGGGAGACCTGTCACTTGTGGTTCTTACGGAGACTATAGGGGTTAAAGACAACCTGACTTACGAAGAAATTCCAGTGGCTATTCTTGATCGTCAAATCCGCAAGCTCAGAACTAAGGAAATTACTTCAGTAAAAGTGCGTTGGAGGAATCAAAAGGTTGAAGAGGCTAAGTGGGAATCCAAAGAAGACATGAAGTCCAGATATCCCCATCTCTTTGAAGAGAAAGCAAAGAATCTAGACGATAACTAACCTTCCCATTAAGAACTTATGTTACAATCTCCATGCCTTTTAGTGTTTAGTTAGTTACTAGCCATTCAATCAAGTACCTATTCAGTTCAGTATCTCATCAGTTCAGTAATCATGTATTCACTCAGTTTAGTATGCAAGTGTTAATGAAAGTTGATGTTCCCACCAGACCCATTTAAGGTTCGGAGTTAGTCGAAGATACAACAAGGACAATCATTCGAGGACGAATGATCTCAAGGAGAAGATAGTGTAACACCCTGTAAATTTAAAATGGTTATGGATGAATTAAATGAGTAATAACATGATGGTAATCAATTGGTTATGATAATAATTGTACGTGGCATATCATAAGTGATTTGGGGTCTAAGGAGAGACCTAAGTCTAAGCCAAGTTGGAAAATTACATTATAGACTAAAATTCCAAATGAGTACACACAAGACCACACTTTGGACGAGCATATCTACATATATATAATGTTTTTAGGTAATGAAAAACCTATCAAATGAAAGGCCTTCGAGTCTAGTTTCTAACGCTTCAAACCGTTCGCCATTTGGACATTCCTACAAGAATTTATGATCAAATTACCAAAACTAGATACCCATTTATTTTGGTAGATAGCGAAGCAAGACTCGTTTTGCCAGACCAGGCGCAATCTTGCCTTCCCTTGAAGGTTCTGGACATCTAAGTGAGGCTCACTTTGCTAGATCGGGTGCGGCCTAACCAGGGTCTTTTTTAAGCGAATTCGGGGGTTCACTTCCTCCATTTCTTTTGGACAAATTTTAGGATTTTCCTCCACTCTCTCAAGACCTCCAACCCCTCCCATTTTCAAGCTAAGCAATCCCCATTATCTTGGTATGAATTCCATCATTTATACACTAATATTGATGAAATCTATACATAAAATACTTAGATCTTCAAGAGATTTCTTCAAGAACTCAAATGAGGATTTTGCAAGATTTGTTCCAAAAAGGTAATGTCTTCACTCTCTAATTGATTCTAGCATTAATGAATGATTATAGACCCTAGTTCATGAGATATGAGTTGATGGGTTTGATAAAAAATCATGAACACTTATAGATTTGGGTTGTTGATTGTTGATTTTTGGTTAAGGGTGTTGTGAACCTTATGGGTCATAAAGAATGATGTTGATTATAACCATTTGAGATCTTAGAATTTATCTAGGAGTAAGAAAATGGGTTATTGGGTGCTGAGACACCAGTAATAAGGACTATGAAGCTTTATTCTCACAAAGTATTTGATAAAATGCTTAAGTGACCAGAACATGAGTATCATAGCTAATATGGAATTCCTTTGACTTGTATTGCTATAGATTAAAGTTGAAATGTTTGAAAAACATTGTATTATGCTCAAGAGCAGGAAGTTAAGGTATTTGAGGCTCTTTACGTTTGGCAATGTCTATGATTCCCCCTACATCCCATTCATTATGATTATTACTAGTTCCTCAGAAAGTAATTATGCCTTAGTTCTATGAATAGTAGTAGAACTTTTATTCTCCAGATGGCATAGTTTGATAATCATTCAATATTGTATGAGTTTCGGTTATGACAAATCAACTTATTATAAATACACATCTCAGTCCAGTCCTATTCATTATTCAAGTATCATGTAACTCAGTATGGTTCATTATTTTAGTATCATGTATTGCAATATGATTCTCAGCTCTTGATTCTACGTTCCTCAATGTTGAACACCTGTATTTTGGTCCAAGGCCGCGGCATATGCTTTATGCATTTTTGGGCCTGAGGTCGTAGTTATGTATACGTATACTTGAGCCCGAGGCTGCAGTTTGTGCGCGCGCGCACACATGCACGCACATATATATATATATATATATATATATATATATATATATATATATATATATATATATATATATATATGGGGCCTGAGGCCGCAGTCTATTTATTCAGATAAACATTTGGTTCATCATTCAGAAGAGGGAGTATTCTTAACCTTACTACCTATGTTTAGTTCAGTTATCAGTTTCAGTTTCAGTGTTTACAGTTCTTTTTTAGTTGTTTTACATACCAGTGCTATACAAATGTACTGATGTCACTTTTTGCCCCTGGCTTGCATCTCGCGATGAGTTCGCAGTCTATTTATTCAGATAAATAGTTGGTTCATCATACAGAAGAGGGAGTATTCATAACCTTACTGACTATGTTTAGTTCAGTTATCAGTCTTAGTTTTAGTGTTTACAGTTCTTTTTCAGCTATTTTACATACCAGTGCTATTCAATTGTACTGATGTCTTTTTTTGCCCGAGGCCTGCATCTGGCGATGTAGGTAATGATTTACAGGATGACGATTTTGCTTGTTAGGACATCTCGTATCAGCTATTGGTGAGCCTCAGTCTTTCAGGGCATTATCCCTCCCTTTTTCATTCACTATAGTATTTCAGTTAATAAGTTATACCGGGGACCTGGTCTCGATAAACAGTTAGCATTTTATGATTCTTTAGACGCTTCGTAGACTATATCCCAGTCAGTCAGCTATTAGCAGGCTTTCAGGTGTTAGCCTTGTCGGCTACTCGTTTATATTTGCAAACTTTTCAGTACTTTCCGCATTTATGATATTTCACTCAGACTCGTTAGTAGATCAATATGTTGAATGTTTCTTTTCAAATTATAGTTATACCACATGTTTATCCAACCACCCAGTTGGTTCACCCAGACATATATAGTTAGGCACCGAGTGCCGTGTTATGTCCAGGACACGGTTCGGGATGTGACAGCGCGGGGATGTATCATTTATGGTCGGCAAGAATGTTATCTTGAAAGTCTGGTCAATGAAGGGTATTAGGAGATTCGGGAAGAAGGGCAAGTTAAGCACAGGTTTATAGGCCCATTTAAGGTATTGAGGCGAGTTGGGGAAGTTGGTTTTGAGCTTGTTTTACCTCCCAGCCTATCAGTTATTCATCTGATTTTTCACGTGTCTATACTCTGGAGGTACCACGCCGACTTATCACATGTGTTATATTTCAACACTATACAGATAGATGAGATATTGGGTTACGAGGAGGTGCCAATTGCCATTATTTCTTGACATGATCGCCAATTGATATCCAAGAGTATTTCAACGATAAAAGTTCAGTGGAGGGGCCAACCAATCAATGAGGTGGCCTGGGAGTCCAAGGAGGACATGTGGATCAGATATCCGCACTTATTTAGCACTTCTGGTATGAATCTAAACCCATTCGAGGACGAACGTTTGTTTAAGAGGTGGAAATGTAACGATCCGACTGGTCATTTTGCTTTCTAGAACTCCGTTCCTATAAATAATACTTCCCATACTTTCTTTTACTATTTTATGACTTTCAGGGATAGGTAGTTCGGAATTTGGAAGAGTATGGGTTGAAATCGGAACCCTTGGTTCCTTAAGATTGGCTTAAAAGGCCAAATTTGACTTTGGTCAATAGTTTGAGTAAACGACCTCAAAATTGAGTTTTGACGGTTCCAAAAGGTCCGTATGGTGATTTTGGACTTAGGCATATGTTGGGACTGGGTTTTGGATGACCCAGGGACGTTTCGGCGCCTAATAGTGAAAGTTGGTAATTTGAAAAACTTCCATAAGTTTGGGTTGAAATGGATTCTTACCTTCTAGGTGTCCGTTTAGGATTCTGAGCTTGGTAATAGCTCTGTATGGTGATTATGGACTTAGGAGCACGTCCGAAAGTGGATTCGGAGGTCCGTAGGTCATTTCGGAGTCATCTAGCGAAAAGTTAGAACTTGAAGTTTTTAGAAAGTTTGACTGAGGGTGTACTATTTGATATCGGGTTAGGCTTTCAGTTCCTAACATTGGAGTAGGTCTGTAATCTCATTTTAGACTTGCACGTAAAGTTTGGCATAATTCCGAGTTGATTTGATAGGAATTGGACGCGCTAAAGTGTTTTAGAAATTCTTAGAGTTCACGAGTAAATTCATGCGTTTTGGTGTCCACTTCATGGTTTTTGATGTTATTTCGGTGTTCCGATTACGGGAACAAGTTTATATGATGTTGTTAGACTTGTGTGAGTATTCGTTGTGGAGCTCCGAGGGCTCGTGTGAGTTTCGGACGTGTGGAGGGAGTTGAAAACACACTAGATTTTCTGGTCTTCTTGGCACCAGTTGCAGGTCTCGCATATGTGAACCTCACATTTGCGATGATTTCTTCACAATTGCGATGAAGCCCGTCCCGGGAGTGTTCGCATATGTAATACTTATGTCGCATTTGCAATCTCAGAAGGAGTCTCATTTGCGACTCTTTGATTGCATTTGTGACCCCAACAACTTAACCTCAGGCTACGCATTCGTAAGGCTTTTGACTCATTTGTGACCCTCACATTTGGGAACTTGGTGCTGCAAATGTGACATCAAAGGCTGTATCCAGCTCTTTTAATGCAGGACTTAGGCCATTATTTCATTTCACTTCATCCTCTTAGGCGATTTTTGGAGCTTTTGGAAGAGGGTTTTCACCCAGAACTTTGAGGTAAGTAATAATTACACAATATGAGTTAAATACATAGACTATAGGTAGATTAACATGTCAAAATTAGGGAGAATCAAGGGTTTAGATGAAAACCTAGGTTTTGATAAAAAATGTGATTTGACCACAAAATTCGTTATGGAACTTCGTAAAAATTATATATTGTGTTCCTAAGGTTATGGGTAACGACTTTCTTTGAAAATTTTCGAAATCCGAGCATGCGAGCCCGGGGGTGAATTTTAGGAATCTTGCAATTCGGGTTGGGTGATAACTTTAATAGTGAAAATATGAACTTTTGAGCATAAATTGATTAGTTTATGTAATGTTTGATTAGTTTCGAATCGTTTGGCATCGAATGTGGATTTTTAAGCACATTCTTGTGTTGGGAAGTAGGCTTAAGATGAGGTAAGTCTCATTTCAAACCTTGTAAGAGGGAATTAACCCCATAAGTGAATTATATAAATTTTTATACCTATTTGTGGGTGCTACGTACGTACGAGGTGATGAGAGTCCGTACGTAGCTACGTGTATGCTATTGTCCGGGTAGTTTAGGATCCATATCATACTATAATTGGAATGTTTGCGTCCTTACTTGCTAATATAACCATTTAAGCCATGTTAGAAATTTACAAAAAGAATTGTATAAGGTTAACTTTACTTACTTGAAAGGTTTGTATGAGATACTTGACTGTAAATGAGAAACTTATGTTTTCTTGAAAAATCTATTATTTGTGGATCGGGCCGAGTGCCTCGGTAGAAAATAGATGCATCTATGGTTCGCGCAGTTCGACCCTCCGACAGAGCACATTTCAATATCATGTTGGACCGGGCCATACTACCTCGGCATAATTGCACGTGTTAATTATTTGGAACTCTCCGTTATTTATACTGCCTAAATGCCTTCAAATATAAGTTGTTAAATGATATGACTGAAATTGAAATTATATTTGTAAAAAAAGAACTTGTTACTTCTTTTTATCGAACTGTCAGTATTATTCATGATATCCATGCTTAGCATAACACTTAAATTATATTCTTCTTGGCCCTAGTAACTGTCAAGTCGACCCCTCATCACTACTTCTTCAAGGTTAGACTGGATACTTACTGGGTACATATTGTTTATGTACTCATACTACGCTTCTTTACTTAATTGTACAAGATCTGAGGCAGGTGCATCTAGTTACCCGTCCGTCATGCGTAGTTGATCCCCTCTTTGAGATTTCATGGTGAGCTGCCTTCTGAGATGAACTGCAGTAGTTGGAGTCTTCCTTATGTTTTACTTTTCTATCTACTCTCTCTTAGACACTATGCTAACAGTATTCATTTGTATATTCTACTAGATTGCCCACACACTTGTGAAGCAGGTCTTGGCACTCTCACTAGTAGACAATGATTTTTAGATTGGCTTACATGATTTCGATTAGTACTTGTTGCTTCTGCTCATTTATGTTTCACTGCAAATCTCTAAAAAAAATTCAACGAGTAAGGAAAATGTTATTGCTTAATAATTTATTTAAATGGGAAACCACAAGTTGATCGGTGTTGGCTTGCCTATCAATGGTGTTGTACGTCATCACGGCCTAAAATGAAAATTCGGTCATGACACGATTCCTCAAGATACAAGCCAGAGTACCAATGAAGATCAAAATTGGACAAGAAAACGACCTAACCCAGTAGAGATCGTAGAGGTTCCAAGTGTCGATAGTCCCTCTAGAACGCATGCAGCTTTTAACAAAGAGGTAAGATACAATCACCTCGCCTTTTTCCTTTTTTTTAAACGAATAGCTTCTCTAAAAATTACTTACTTTCTTTTTTTCCTTGTGCAGTTAAATGCTATTGGTCATCTAATGGTATCCCCACATGACAAGCCGCAAGTGAGTGATGAATCTATTGGAGAGCCTACGTCTAAGGTGAAGACATCTTTAAAGGCATCATCTGTTCCTCATGACAAAGCCCTAAAAATACAAACTCCAAATGTGATAACTCGCGTTCCACCAATGACAAATGCAACCGTATCTATTTTTGAACGAAAGAGCATTGTCTTTAATCGCAAAAAGGAATTCATCTTGGGACTTTGGGAAGATATTTGCAATAGACTCTCCAAAACTAGTGCAGAATTGCTCCCATCTTATAGGGAGCAAATCACTGAGATTTTTGAGGATATAATAAAAGGCAAATACTTTGGATCTTCTCCATTAGAGTGTTTACTGGATTCTCTTTTCGAGCTTGCTGCTTCATATGACCAAGAGCGATCCAATTTGGAAGATAAGATGAGTGAAGATGAGAAGCTAGAGCTGATTTCTAAAGCTAAGGATCATATCGAATCGTTCACACTAGAAGCAAGTGAGAAAGTCAAAAAAGTTTCCTCTAGTGAAAAGAAACTGAAGAGAGCTGTGAAGATGTTGCAAACATTACAACAAGAGAGGAAGAATCTTGAAGGTGTTATAGAAGTGACTCAAAAAGAGGTTAAAGAGATACAAGCAAAAGTTTTAGCTACCGAGACTAACGTCTCTTCCTATGACAATATAAATTTATTAAATGTTGATGATTAGGCCAATATGGAGAAGAATAAGAAGAATTTGGAGACTAGCAATCAAGAATTGATCAACTACAAGTGTCGCGCCCCCTCTTTCTAAAGGCGAAATCGGGTTTATGACATTTGGGAGGACAACTCGTTCCCTTCTGGGAATTGGGTTTTGGAGAGGCTAGAGAGGGTTTGAGAGATGAAGAGAGTGAAAGGCGGCATCTCTGGTAGAATGAATTAGGCTTAGGGGGTATGGGAATTAAAAAGGAAAAGGGGAATCTCGGTCGTTGATCAAAATGATCAACAGCCTGGATTAAAGGGGAGCCGAGTGGGTTTTAAATTGGGTCGTGGGTTGGGTTATACTTGGAATTGGGTTGGTTTTAATTTGGGCAGAATTGGGGGTCTAATTGAGGCTAAAATTGAAAGGAAATGAGGCTGTAATTGAAATAGAAATAGGCTACATGTTAAATAGCCAATTTTCACCTTTTCATTTTATAAAAATAGTAATACTGATTTTAAAAATAAATTAAAAGTATTGAACTAATTAATAATACATAAATATTAATCCAAAAATACCTGAAATAATTTTATAATTGTAAAATGTTGTCAATAGTAAAATAAGCTATAATTGCAATTATATGCAATTTAGCTTTAAAAATACCAAATAAATTTGTAAAAATATACAAAAAAATCACATTAAATATATTTTGGTGTAAATATGAAATTAAAAATAAATTATTCACCAAAATAATAATTTTGGGAACAATTATAGGACTTTGCACTGCTAGAAGTAGACAATAAATTGATTTTAAAAATCTTCAAAAATTAGGAAAAAATACCAAAACTCTTGGGCATGCTTATATATGCATGTATATGCTATTTTGAAAGTATTTTGTATGTAAAATACATAGAAAAAAAATTGGGTATCAACAGTTATCCCTCTTTACCCGGGAAGGATGAAAGAGTTGTCGGGTAAAGATATGATGGCCAATTTTGACCACATGAAATGATTTGAAGAATTTTGACCGAGCTCTGGCTCCTGAGCTGCCTACATATCCCTAGTCTTACAGGAATCAGGCCATATGTAGTTCAGGATCCATTGGCGGGATATGCGGATGCAGATTTTTGAAAAGCGGACAGGATGTTCAGGTTGAGAAGGATGGTCAGAGTCTGATTGGTTGCGGGAACTAGAGTGGGATTGCTCCTACCGAGATGTCCATTGCTAGCCGGTGTACTTGCAAATGAATAAGACCAGCATATATTGTGCGTAAATTTAAACGTGATGTAAGTTCCTATTGGACCATGAACGCTGTCTTCGGACGGTTAGGATGACATCCTTGGACCATGACGTCTTGGGACATGAAGCGTATAATAAAGGATTCGCAGGCTATGAAATGATTTTCTCGGGCTATGAGGATGATGCCTCAGAACTATGATGCCTTTAAGTAATGATATGCAAAAGATAAAAAATGGGGTCCTCAGGCCATGGCATGGCGTTCTCAGTCTATGAAAATGGTGCCTCCGAACAATGATGCCTTTGGACAATTTGGCAATCTTTCAGCCCATGAAATGCATAAGGTGGCGATATTTCAGCCGATGCAAGACGTAAATGATAAGGTGGCGGTATTTCAGCAGTGCAAGATGGATAAAATGGCGATATTCCAGCCATGCAAGAAAGAATCAAGTGGCGATGTTTCAGCCAATAGATGTAAATAAAAGTGGCGATATTTTAGCCGATGCATGATTTAAATAAAGGTGGCGATATTTCATCCATGCAGACTTAAATAAAAGTGGCCATATTTCAGTCGATGCAGGATTTAGATAAAGGTGGCGATACTTTAGCCATGCAGATGAAGGTAGAGCTTAACCTTGGAAGGCAGAATGGTAGTCTTATGCAATGGAGAGAAATATAGGATAGAGGTACAGCTTAACCTTGGAAGTCAGAAAGGTAGCTTTATGCAATGCAGAGAAATGCAGATGGAGGTAGAGGTTAACCTCGAAAGGCAGAAAGGTAGCCTTATGCAATGTAGAGAAATGCAGATGGAGGTAGAGCTTAACCTCGGAAGGCAGAAAGGTAGCCTTCTGCAACGCAGAGAAATGCAGATGGATGTAGAGCTTAACCTCGGAAGGTAGAAAGGTAGCCTTATGCAATGCAAGAAATGCAGATAGAGACAGAGCTTAGTCTCGAAAGGCAGGTAAAGGTTGCCTTATGCGATACAGAAAATAAAGGCGAATAGTAATGAAATCTCTTAGTTGATAGATGATAGCTGATAGTTGATTATTGTATTGTAGTTGCTGGGGATGTCACATACGGATAGCATTTGTAAATAGATGATGAGTCGGAGAGTTGTATTCCTGAAAAATTATGAGTGTGTAATCGTATCTGATGATTTTAAATCTTGGGTGCCTGCATCCAAAGAAAAATCTTGAGTTTTGTAAAGAGGGGAAGGTTAGCTTGTCTTCCCGTGGACTTCGCTTGTCCTGCTCGGCTCTTGTTTTTATTGGGGTAGCATCGTTGAACAAAGCAATTTTGATAGTAGTCATGCATGATTTAGTTAAAAAAATGTAACATAAATACATAATTAAAAATAGTTTTCTTTAGATAAACCGACGACTGCGATGCAGTTCAAGACATTGCAACCTCTCTCGCTCAAGAATCTTGAGGGTCCTCCTCAAAATTCTGCCCTAGTTTACTGGGCTGGTGCTTCTGATGGCTACGTGTGATGAATGGCTGAAAATCACTTCGGAAATTTGAGGGTCCTCCTCAAAATTCTGCCCTAGTTTCCAATATCGAGGGAAATGAAAATTTTATTGAATTGTGACCGAACCCATAGGGTTGCCTACTTATCCCCTATTAAATGGGAATAAGGTCAGGCGTAGTTCAAATTACATAAGAAAATCATTAGTGGTTACACATAGTATCGCTTGGCTGCATCTAAATTTATCGGCTTTGGGCAAACTTCTCCGTCCATTTCCGCAAGTATAAGGGTTCCTCCAGTTAGAACCCGATGAACCATGTACGGACCTTTCCAGTTGGGAGAGAATTTTCCTTTAGCTTCATCTTGATACGGGAATATTTTCTTCAACACCAGTTGCCCCGGTGTAAACTGTCTTGGCTTGACTCTTTTGTTGAAGGCTTTGGACATTCTGTTCTGATAAAGCTGACCGTGGCAAACCGCATTCATTCTTTTTCCATCTATAAGAGCTAACTGCTCGTAGCGAATTTTTACCCATTCTGCTTCGTCGAGTTCTGCTTCCTGTATGATCCTCAGAGAGGGAATTTCTACTTCGGCAAGAATGACTGCCTCTGTACCATAAACCAACATATAGGGCGTTGCCACGGTTAATGTGTGAACTATGGTATGGTATCCTAATAAAGAAAATGATAACTTCTCATGCCACTATTTATGCTTTTCTATGATTTTCCTCAGTATCTTCTTGATATTCTTGTTGGCCGCTTCTACAGCTCCATTCATCTGAGGTCTGTAGGCTGTAGAATTCTTGTTTTTTATCTTGAATGTTTCACAGATTGCTTTTATCAGGTCACTGTTGAGATTGGAACCATTATCAGTAATGATTGACTCTAGAATGCCGAACCGACAAACGACACGGTCGCGGACAAAGTCTGCCATGACTTTCTTAGTCAATGCCTTGTATGATGCTGCTTCAACCCATTTGGTGAAATAATCAATTGCCACTAGAATGAACCTGTGTCCGTTTGATGCAGCAGGCTCGATAGGTCTGATAATATCCATTCCTCAAGCAGCGAACGGCCATGGCAAACTTGTTGCATTAAGCTCATTAGGAGGCACCTTTATCATGTCTGCATGTATTTGACAGCGATGGCACTTTCGGACATACTGGATGCAGTCCTTTTTCCATAGTCATCCAAAAATAACCAGCTCAAAGTATTTTCTTGGCTAAGACAAAACCATTCATATGTGGGCTGCAAGTCCCTACATAAATTTCCTCCAATAGCCTGGATGCTTCCTTTGGTTCGACACACCTTAACAACCCCAAATCTGGAGTCCTTCTATACAGGATTCCTCCCCTATGAAAGAAATTGTTAGATAACCTTCGGAGTGTGCGCTTCTAAGTAGCGTTTGTAAGTTCTGGATATTCTCCTATTGCCAAATATTCCTTGATATCGTGAAACCAGGGTTTCCCATCCGCTTCTTCCTCGACGTGAGCACAGTAAGCTGGTTGATCATAAATCTTTACCAATATAGGATTAATGAAATTCTTATCTGGATGCTGAATCATAGATGATAGGGTAGCCAATGCATCGGCAAACACATTCTGAACTCTGGGGACATGCTGAAACTCTATCTTTGTGAATCTCTTCCTCAACTCATGTACATGATGCAGATAAGGGAGTATCTTGGAATTCTTGGTTGCCTATTCTTCTCGGACTTGATGTATAAGCAGGTTCAAATCTTCGATCACTAGAAATTCTTGAATATCATGTCAATGGCCATCTTGAGCCCTAAGATGCAGGCTTCGTATTCAGTCATGTTGTTGGTGCATGGGAATCTGAGCTTTATAGATACAGGATAATGCTGACTGGTTTCTGATACTAGGACTGCTCCTATGCCAACTCCTTTGAAGTTTGCTACTCCATTGAAAAGCATTCTCCAACCGTCATAGGACTCTGCAATGTCTTCTCCTATGAAAGATACCTCTTCGTCAAGAAAATACGTCTTTAGAGGCTCGTATTCTCTATCCACGGGATTTTCAGCGAGATGATCTGCCAGTGCTTGTCCTTTGACTACCTTTTGAGTTATGTAAATAATATTTAATTCACTCAGCAGGATTTACCACTTGGCTAGCTAGCCAGTGGGCATGGGCTTCTGAAAGATATACTTCAGCGAATCCATCCTTGATATGAGATAAGTGGTATAGGCACAGAAATAATGCCTCAACTTCTGAGCTACCCAAGTCAGCGCGCAACAGGTGCGCTCTAATAGAGAATACCGGGCCTCGTACGGGGTGAACTTCTGGCTGAGATAGTAGATGTCCTGCTCCTTCCCCCCCCCCCCCGATTCGTTATGTTGTCCTAGAACACAACTGAATGCTCCATCCAATACCGCAAGGTAAAGCAATAGAGGTCTACCAGGTTCTGGCGGAACCAAAACTGGTGGTGTTGGCAGGTATTCCTTGATTCTATCTAAGGCTTTCTGACAGTCATCAGTCCATTTGGTAGCGGCGCCTTTCTTCAACATCTTAAAGATTGGCTCACAAATGACAGTGAACTAAGCTATGAACCGGCTGATATGGTTGAGTCTCCTCGGGAAACTTATCACGTCTTTCTTATTCCTAGGCGGTGGCAACTCTTGAATGGCTTTGACCTTTGAGGGATCAATCTTTATCCCTTGGAGACTTACAATGAAAACAAGTAGTTTTCCAGCAGGAACCCCGAATGTATATTTGGTGGGATTCAGTTTTAGGCTTTACCATCTCAGTCTATTGAAGAACTTCCTCAAATCTTCCATGTGGTCAGTGGCTTTCTTGGACTTGATGATGACGTCCTCTACATACACCTCGATATCTTTGTGTATCATGTCATGGAAGATAGTAGTCATGGCCCTCATGTAAGTGGCCCCAGTATTCTTTAACCCAAACGGCATCATCTTGTAACAATACATCCCATACGGCATAATGAAAGCAGTTTCTCCACGTCTTTCTCATCCATCCATATCTGATGATACTCAGCAAAATAATCGACGAATGACTGCAATTCATGCTTGGTGTAGTTGTCAATTAGAATGTGTATTTTTGGTAAGGGGAAGTCGTCTTTCGGACTAGCTCGGTTGAGATCCTGGTAGTCGACACGGACTCTAACCTTCCCGTCCTTCTTCGGTATTGGCACAATATTGGCTAGCCATGTTGGATACTCTACTACCCTGAGAATCTTGGCTTTGACTTGCTTGGTGACTTCTTCCTTGATTTTCAAACTCATGTTAGGTTTGAACTTCCCGAGCTTCTGCTTTACCGGGGGACATGCAGGATCGGTTGGCAGTTTGTGAGCCACAATAGATGTATTGAGACCGGTCATATCATCATAAGACCAGGCGAATATATCCTCATATTTCCTTAGAAATTTCATGTACTCTTTCTTTTCTGATGGTGATAGATGAACACTGATGCGTGTTTCATTGACATTCTTTGTATCTCCCAAGTTAACAACCTCAGTCTCGTCCAGATTGGACTTAGGTCTATTCTCAAAATCATCAACTTCTTTTACAACCTCTTCTGGTATATCATCTTCTTATGAGTCTATATCTGTTTGTTGCTGTAAGGCCCCGAGAAAATGAGTGCTCAAATCCTAACAACTCGTAGAGTCAAGTTCACCTATGTGTTGGGACTATGTAAAAATTTTTACTGGTTTTGCACTTAAGAATCTAGAGTCAAAGNTGGTCCATTATGCGACCGCATAATCAGTATGCGGACCGTATTCCTGCCGCATAGTTAATCAGAGAGTTAGTCTAAGTTGATGTTATAAATGCGGTCCATTATGCGACCGCATAATCAGAATGCGGACCGCATTTCCACCGCATACCCAGGAAGAGATGTTCAGTGATTGGGGTCAGTTCTGCGGTCCAATATGCGGACCGCATTCCAATTCGGTGATCGCATAGAGCGACCGCAGATCTTGCTCGGGCTTCTATTTTCTAAAATTTAAAACCCGACCCCCTTTCTAATAAAACACCCCAACCCCTCATTTTTACATATTTTCTGAACAAAATAAGAGAGAGATAGGAGAGGTTCTTAAGAGATAAAGTGGTCTTCATTAAATTGATTCTTCAAAAACTAGCCGGACCGAGGAAAATCCTAATTGATTGCCTTCGTTCCCACTATTACAGGTAAAATCCCTAACCCTTTTTCCTTGATTTCTAGATTTTAAGCTAAGGGAGGGAGTCTCATGCTTTGAT